>JAVJHY011492913.1:0-13073 GCA_035593235.1 Phascolosoma agassizii | reverse complement strand
GAGTACAATGAAACTATTTACCCTCATGCTCCCAAAAACGATTCACTTGGTGCAATGAAAAAGATAAATTCATTAGTTGATGCTTATAAAATTGAAGCGATCGCCATTGGAAATGGAACGGCATCTCGAGAAACTGAAAAGTTAATTCGTTGACAAACTGCGCCCTAAATTTTATTTCTTATGCTTCATTTGGGGATAGAAGGGGATAGTTATGATGCGTAAAGTCTTAGGCGTTCTTGCCTTAGTTGTTTTCAGTACAAGTACACCGGCCATGATTTGGGAAGACTCTCAAACTTGGACAATGGAATGGGAAAAGAAATTTTCTACATGGATGTCTTCATCCGCAGTTCATAAAAATATTTTTGTCGGTAAAGGAAGCAAGTACTACGGAATAACTGCCGATTGTGCTGATGCCTCTTACGGACTTAGGGCCATCTTCGCATTAGAAAATGGACTTCCTTTTAAAACAAGTTTTGAAATATTTTTTAGTACAAATAATAAGCCCAGCATTTGCTGGGCTTTTTTTTTGTGTTTTTTGCACCAAGCCACTTTCCCTTAGTGCGCCTGCTGGGTCGTTACGTAATGCTTTAGGCGGTTAGTAGCACTTACCTTGAGCTGAAATAAGATCCCATGCTGACTTACTCTACTCTAGCGATTAGGCATGCTCTTGAGTCAACGATGCTTAGTTGATGAGGATCAAGGTTAAATCAGTATATTGGCCTATTCTGAATATAATAATCAACAGTGAGGCTTGGTTAACTATGCACTCAATACAGCGGAAGCTTTATCAGGATCACTATCATTTCCGGCGTTTATTGTATTACTTGAAGGCTGAGGTGTCGGCTTATAGTGATGAGGTGAATTACAGCCCACGTTTATCTATTATTCTAGAAGCCTTGGATTATATACAGGTTTATCCTAATAAATGGCATCACCCCATTGAGGATATTATTTTTTCTGCGCTGGTGCAGAAGGGGGTGGCTCCCAGTGAGGTGGTCAATAATGTCAGAAATGAGCATGAGATCTTGGCCGCTCAAACACTGAAGGTGAATGAGCTATTTTGTGCCGTGGCTAATGACACGGTGGTTCCTGTAAAGGAGTTGATGGATGCAGCTCTGCAGTTTATTCAGCTGCACAGTGAGCACATTAATGCAGAAGACGATATTATCTATCCGTTAATGCGAGATAAATTAGATGCGGAAGATTGGCAGAAAATAGCCACTCAGTGTGAGCACTTAGATGACCCTTTATTCGATGAGCCTCTAAGGCGCGAGTATGAAAATCTGTATAACGGTATATTAGAGATGGAGTCTGAGCAGCGGCAGCTTGAACAGTACTGAAGTAGCGCTGCTTATGGGCTTCTCGTATAGCGCTCGTTTAAGACGCTTTCCCGTTCTGCTGATACCTTTTTATGGAAATAAGCTGTCGTGCAAAACTCGCAAATAAGCCCAGTATTTACTGGGCTTATTTTTGTCTTACGAAACCGTTAAGGTCATAACGATATTATTCTTTAAGCTGTATCTGTAACTCCCCATTTTTTATTTCTATACTTTTTACACCGGCTGCAAATGCAGCCCAGAAGCCGCCACTGCCATGGTACTCATGCACGAGATCTACGTTTTTGATATTGCCTAACCAGGCATTGGGCAGGGGGACTCCCCAGGCACTTACGCCTTTGAGGGCGACAATTGGGCTGCCGTTGCGATAGGCTATTTCTACACCTGCGCTGACACGCACTATTTTTCCGCCGAGAATGGGGAAGTCGGGGTCTACGTGGATGAGTATCTTGACGCTGGCTAAGTTGTTAGACAAATTGATGGCGACGGTTGGCGCCAAATCGGTATTGCTTGCTAGCAGTGCATTGAGCTCTCTTTCACTAAAGTGAATGGTGCGCTTAGCATTTTTTTCACTGTAGGGCTGGGGCTTAAGCTCTCCGCTTGAATTGTCTTGTTGCCGGATTTGTTGTGAGTTTGTACCCGCCTTTTCAAGATTGTTAATTTTTATCTCTAACGCATTATTTTCACGCTGGTTAAGCGTGATAGGTTTAAATTCACTGGGGAAGATGTAGGTGCTGATCAGCCAGTACCCAGTAATAGCGATGGCAGCGATGACGCATAGAGTAACAAGCAAACGTTTAGACCCCTGCGAGCCTTGTGTTGCCTCGATAATGTCAGGCGTAGTACTTGTGCTGCTCGGGGTATTGGATGTTACTCGCGGTTCTTCCATTGTTCGGCCTTTGGTTTAAAAACTACCCCTAAGCCTAGTCTTTACACTGGTCATAGGCAGTTTTATTTCTATTGACTACGATTCATAGGCTGCTGAATCAATCTAAGTTAACGATTTAACAGAGCCTGAACATGCCTCTCGTGCACGATTAGTTTTACACCAAGACCAGAGTGCCATTTCGTGTCTTGTGATGCTAATGGCAGCAGGGAAACCGCTAGGCTGGCTCTATGCCGGCCTTTCCGGGTTTGGCAGTATGTTTAAGTTATGGGTGCTCGATAATTAGAGGGGCAGAAAGTTAGGCAGGTGGTTTTATAAATCCTATACTCTCCGGTAGCTTTAGACTTGTTAAACCCACGGTTTAACGAATAAGAATAAAATCGAGACTTGGAATAGACGAGTTGCTGTAAGCGATTGCCGTGTACTGTCGTTACCAATTTCGTTATTTTTTGCCTGTAGATTATTGATGAGGAGTTTTCTATGCCGATACAACGGATGATGTACCTGCTGAGTCTAGTTATTATCGTTACCTTGGTATTGCTGCTGTTCACCGTACCTGCGGTATTACGAAGCGAGGCTGAGGTGAAGCTCTTACATGTTGATCATTATAAGTCGTACTTATTAGCGGATGAACTGCGCCAAAATTCAGATGACTTAACTCGAATGGTTCGAGCCTATGCTGGAACCGGCGATAAAACCTATAAAACAAGTTATTTCGATTTACTGGCAATTCAAGATGGTGAAAAACCACGGCCTGTTGATTATCACCTTCCTTATTGGGATTACGTTGCTGCCGGTGAAAAAACGCCTCGCCCCGCTAGCTCAGAAACCATTTCGCTAGTGAACTTAATGAAGCGAGTTGATTTTACTGAGCGCGAATTACAATTATTTGAAAAATCAAAAAATCTTTCTGATGAACTCATCGCATCCGAAGAGCGCGCCATGTTTGCAATCGAAGGATTGTTTATCGATAGCTCGGGTGAATACACGGTCAAAGGCAAGCCGGATTTCAAGCTGGCGGGAAAAATTCTTTATTCAAAAGAATACGAAAAACATAGGGCGATTATTGTTCGACCTTTAAATGAATTAACGGTAACGATGAATGCGCGCTTTACCCGTCTTATCGATCAGGCTGAAAACCATGAGCGCACTTTGGATACAGCCTTAGCCGCTTGTTTCGTTGCCTTACTGCTCTCTATTACTGCGACTATTTTTATTATTTTCCGAAAAGTTATTACACCAGTAAAAGGTATTTTGGATGTGGTGGTTAAGGTCGCTCAAGGTGATTTGACGCATACATGCAAGGACGAATCTCGCAATGAACTGGGGATGCTGGGTAGTGAAATTAATACGATGACTTCTTCTTTGTCTGAAATGACCGGCAATATGCAGGGAGCCAGTACGCAGTTATCGGAAGCGGCAGAAAGTATGGCGATTGCCACCAAAGAGCAGGAGGCGGCCACTGCAGAGCAGGCCGCATCAACACAGGAAATTTTTGCCTCATCTCAAGAAATCTCTAAAACGGGTAACGAATTACTTAATCGTATGGGAGAAGTCGGTAGTGCCGCAGATTTGGCTGTCACTATGGCGCAGCAGGGTCATCAAGATCTTGCGCATATGGAGGATATACTGACGGGCATGGTTGAAGCGTCGAAAGATATTAGCGATAAACTGGCCGACATGAATGAAAAAACCAGTAATATCTGCATGGTTGTTACCACCATCAATAAGGTCGCTGATCAAACCAACCTACTATCAGTTAACGCGGCGCTTGAAGCTGATAAGGCCGGAGCCGGTGGTATCGGTTTTGCCACGGTAGCCTCTGAAATTAGACGTTTAGCGGATCAAACCGCCGTCGCGACGTGGGATATTGAGCAGTTAGTTAAAGAGATACAAAGCGCTGTTTCTTCCAGTGTCATCGGCATGGAAAAATTCCACGGCAATATTGGCAAAGGTGTGGCTGAAATACAGCAGGTCAGTGGTAAGTTTAGCAATATTGTTGAGCAGGTTAAAATCATTGGCCCTCACTTTGAAGCAGTACACGAGGGCATGGAATCTCAAAACCTAGGTGCGTCGGAGATTTCCGAAGGCATTAGCCAACTGAGTGAAACCGTGGCAGATTTATTGAATTCGATACGCTTTAGTAATAGCGCCATCGCCGAAGTGAATAGCGAAGCGAAAAGTTTGCAGAAGACCTGTTCAGGTTTTTCGATCAACCAAAAGGCTTAGTTTAGTAACGGTCGGGTGGGCACGGCTCGCCTCAAGCGCCTACTATTGACCACCTGCCCACGCGTGATATTTCAGTGATGTCAAAATCGTGGGCAAAAAATCCTGCCCACCTTACACGGTGATGTGAAGGTTCCAGAGGGGCTGTATCCAGCCTAGGTATAGAATCGTAATGAGTCATGTTATCGGATGATAGCGAACTTAATATCAAGATAGGAAAATAAAAATTGAGCTTGGGGAGGGAGAATAGAGCGGCTCTAGAATAAGCCGCTCTATTGATTTGACTCTAACGTTAAGAGATTAAACGCTTAGATATCAGACCCTGCAATCGCTTTCTTCGAGGAGCGATGCTGCTGAAAAAATACAGCAATGGAGAGAATGATAAACACCAAAGCGGTTACGCAGGATATGGCCATTGCCGAAATCACTTGAGTAAAACTGCCGTCTTCAGCTATCAAAGAACCACCCATTAGAGGCCCTAACGCTAGTCCAAGGGCGACAAAGAAGTTGCCGATGGCATTGAGTCGACCGGTAGGATCAAGCCAAGCGAAAAAGCCCAAGTAATAAGCGGCAACAAAGCAGAAGGCACTGTTGAAACCAATAGAATAGATGATGAAGGTGGTGCCCGTCAGTTCGGTATTGAAGGCGTAAATCGATGCTGACATCAGGCTGACACCAGCAATTAGCGGGATCATACGGCCAAATTTCAAACCCAGTACTGCGGCAAATCCTGCCGCTAGGATTGACACTAGCATGGAAAGACTTAGTGCATCGGCAATGTTTTCAGGGCTAACATTTTTGGCTTCAGTACCGATCAGTTCAAGGAAGCCCCAGGTGCCGCCGTTGGCAGTATAGAGAGCAAGGGTTGATATCAGGCCAAGCACGGCAACAGGGGTAATAATATCTTTCACTGAGGTTTTGCTACCATCTTCGGCACCCGAGGAGGTACCAAAGTAGCGAACCATAGGCATAACGCAAACGGTGACTACAGCGAGAATCATAAATAATTCACGAACGCCGAAACTGGCGAACAGAACAGGTATAAGCTGGAAGCCAATGGCTGACATGACAAATTGAGCAACCATCAACAGGGCAAATACCCGTTCGGGCTTTTGAGTGCCAGATGCCACTGACGCGCCCGCTGCGGCGACAATACCGGTACACAAACCCGCTAAAAAGCGCACATAGGTCATGGTCTCTGCATCGCGAGTCATGGCAGTACCAATGTCGACAAAGACTAAACCGCACAGACCGAGTATGGTCATTACTCGCAGATTCCACATGTGCATGGTTAAAAAGGCAAATATTGAGGTGATCGCCAAGCCAAGCATATTGGCGAAGGCAATTTGACCGGCGGCTTCACCACTAAACTCTAACTCTGTAACAAAGGTTGCCAAGATAGCAGGCATCAAAAGTAAGAATGAGTAGGAAACGGAGATGATCAGCATCAGCGAAATAGTGGTCATTTTGCTGTTGATATCAACGGGGGCCGTGTAAAAATCTCGTGTCAGCATAAAAAATCCGAGTGTTATTGTTTATTGTTTTACTCCATCGCTCTGTCAATGGGGTAAATGAAGTTAAATCTGCCGATCAATATAATCTATTTTCCAGTATTAAACGATATTTTTGTTATATATGCTGACCATTAATAGAGAATTTGCCTCTTTTGCTTCGTGTAGGTATTTTCCGGCTTAAACTTTTTATTTATCCTAAGGTTATCAAGTAAGTATGATGAATACATTGATAGATCTCTTGCATGATGTTTCGCCTACTTTCTAGGCTGCCACAATAAAATAACAGACGGGATAGCAATGGAAATTGCACAGCAGTGGTTTCAATCTAAAACATTCTCGGATGGCGTTACCTTATTGTGGGAGCCTCATGTGCAGGAGGGTACGCACTGTAATATCTGGCATGTGCGCGGTCGTGATCGCGATATTTTAGTGGATTCAGGCATGGGCATGGCGCCGTTAAAACCAGCAATAGAGGCGCTGAGTGAGCGTGAGATTCTTGCTGTGGCTTCACATACGCATTTTGATCATGTCGGGGGACACCATGAGTTTGAGCACCGCCTGTGCCATCCTTTAGAGGCAGAGATTCTAAGTCAGCCAGACAATGACAAAACCGTGTGGGATGTTTATCGAGCTTATGTGGACGATGAGGCGATTTTGAACCGTCTACCTTGTGTTGGTTATCACTTGGATGACTACCATATTAAACCCGCACCACCAACGCAGTTAATCGATGAGGGGGATGAGCTGGATTTGGGTGACCGCCTATTTAAGGTTTTCCATATGCCGGGGCATTCACCGGGTTCGCTGTGTCTTTTTGAAGAGCGCACAAAAACGTTATTCACTGGCGATGTGATTTACGATGGTCAGTTGCTTGATAGTTTGTATCACTCAGACAAGGAGTGTTATCTCGAAACCTTAGCGCGCCTTAAGGAGATTCCGGCAGAGACTTTTCACTGTGGGCATTATAAGAGTTTTGGTCGTGAGGATATGCTGAGAATCGTCGATCATTATATGTCGCAAAAACCTTAAAACAGCAAACTATAAATTATCTGAAATTGCGATTTTTAGGTGTAAGTGAGAGAAATAGATCTCAAGTACAGAGGCAATAGCCCCCCGATTTAGTTAATACTTTACCCTAGTTTCTATTTTACGGGTACACAGCCCAGCTTTAAAAACTCCGCAAACTCGTTAGGCGCAACGGCTGGCGACCAAAGCCAACCTTGACCAATGCCTTCGGGGTAGAGTTTCATGAAACACTCTAATTCTCCGCGAGTTTCTATACCTTCTACCACCACCTTCTGCCCGTAATTAACTGGGGAGGCTATCAAACCAGAAACTATGCTTAGCTTCTTCTTAGATAATGCTGAAGCGTCATCAATATTCATGACGAAGGAACGGTCTATTTTTACGCCGTGAAAGCTGTGTTTCATGTAGTGCCCAGATGAGGCGTGGCCAGTGCCGTAGTCATCTAAGTAAAGATTGTAGTTGTCGTAAAGCCCTTGTATGTTTTCATCGAAATACTGATTATCACCCGAGTCAGCGGTCTCGGTTAGTTCAAAGCAAATTTCAGACTTATCAACCTTATATTTTTTTAATACCTTATCCACCGACTCAAGAAAATTACTTATGAATAATTGCCGTACGGAAATATTGACACTGACCGGAACCAAGCTCAAACCCTGTTCTTTCCATGTTTGAATATCTTGGCATACGCGCTCAATAATTTTTAAGCCTAAAATACCTGTCAGCCAACCTGACTTTTCAACTTGTAATATCGTTTCAAAGGCGTTGAAAGGGCGCCCATCACTGCCACAGATACGGGGTCTTAATAGAGCCTCGCAGCCTATTAGTGAAAAAGGCCCCTGCAGTTTAACTTGTGGCTGGTAGTGAATATCGAACAGTGACTCGCCGACAAGCTTTCTAGTGACAGAGCGCAGCTCAGCATTACGTATCTCATTTTTATATTTCTCTGGGCTATACAGTTCGATGGGGTCGCTAGAGCCTATTGAGCGAATCGCCATCTGGGTACTAAAATCCCAAAGTTCATCGAAAGAATTTGTATCAATAGGGTAAAAAGCCAGACCAAAATTGACAATTTCAGACTCAAGAATGAATTTTGAGAAATGAAAGAACATGAGCTCCGTCACAGCCTCTCGATTGAAGTGTCCACCATAAACCTCTTCGGGGTAATAATTAACCTCACGAAATACGCCCTCAGGGCTCATCGTTATGGCCAGTGAATCAATATCAAAGTGTTCAGCGACATAGACTTTAAGAGCATCAAGATAACGAACTTCCCGTTCGGCGGTATGCTGGCGATCGATGTGCAGAGACTCAAGTAAATCTTCAAAGGTATAGCAAGCGAGGGTTATAACCCCACCCTCGGCATCCACACGACGCATAAATGCGTGACAGCATTCCTTAAATTCAGCTTCAGAGCTTAATTGCAAAGTACTCATAACGACCTGTTACTTTATCGATATTATTATCATGAATATGGAAGTATAGATAAGGTTTTGCTTATTGGTTAATATTTCATGCTTGAAGACAACCCATATTGGGTAATATTCACTCTTTCTTGAGGTTTAGGTATCTAAGACTTGCTTATTACAGTGTCCGTATTAGAAAAGTACACGATACCGATAAAACCACCATCATTTGATATCCGCCATTATTTGAAGCAAGCTGAAGACTTAAACCTAACAAAAGAATCGACCTCTTATAACAAAGCTTATTTCTATAAAGGCCTAACTCTATGTTTTCCCTTATTGAAGCGCAGGATATTGACGGTAAAAATCGAGTTAATCGCTTTTATCAGCAGCAGGGCGAAAAAAGCCGTGTAGGGAAAGATGAGTACGCTTTTATAACCTTGCGTAAAAATGAGATTATTGCCGCACTTCGTTTGCTTACTCTTGATAAAACAGGACAAAGTGACTTCTGGTTACGCAGTTTGTATGTGATGCCTGAGGCCCGTAGGCAGGGCGCTGGGCTTGCACTTTTACGCTCGGTACTAAAGACTATTTATCCGCAAGAGTGTTACTGTTTTCCTCTGCCTCATTTGAACGCTCTATATCGTCATGCGGGTTTTGTGAGCTGTGACGAGTTGGGCTTACCGGGTAATTTACGCACTCGATACCAGCGTTACATTCAAAAAGAACCCAATTTACTGGCGATGAAGACAGGGCATCAAGCCTGACGGTGTTACAGGCGCGATGTTTAGCTGACTCTAGTATGAGTGTTACGATGAGCTGTATTGAGCTTCATCTTGATATTAATGTAATAGCTTAGATGTAGTTGAGATTTATAATTTAGAGAGTTAAGACCAGATAGATGATATTTGACCGTGCCTACTGCCAAGCGACCGATAGCGTTTTGACGATCTATCAAGCACGTGACTTGCACTTTGATGAAAGTGAAAATTTTGATAGCAAACAAGTCTCTTACGAGTGTCCCGATGCGGATTGCAGCGCTGCGTTAGTGGGCGTAAATGATGCCAGTGTTGAATTTAAAGTAATGCCGCATTTTCGGACCGCAGTAGGTGAACGGCATTCACTTTCCTGTGCTTTTCATGACAAAAGTAAGTACGACGGTGATAAATACGAGAAGTTGAGACGCGCGACGCATAAAGAGCTGGAGCAAACAAAAGAGCATACTGTCACTGGCTTAGCGGCTGATATAGTTGCTGATATACCCGAGGTGTTTTTATTCGAACGTCAAAAAGCACCGGCGGGAACAGGCAAACCGCTTAAAGTTATCGAAAGGGCTGGTGATATTCGCGCGATGTTAGAGTCGAATAAACCAGCCTCTGAGTTTTTCACTGATATTGAGGTGGATACTGATAAAGCTAATGTCGCTAAGTCTAAAGACCTCAGCAAAAAACCACCCGTAGAAACCAGTTGTTTAGAACATGTCGTTGAAGTCTGGGAATCCTCCGATCCTGAGCGGTTAAAAAAGTGTACCTTGACGCTGGGAGACAAAACCAAATGGTATCGCAACGCCTTCAAGGCCATTAAGTATTTTACTGATGAGCAGGGGCTCATTTATTTTGGCAAGGTACGCGAGATTAAAAAATACGGCGATAACTACGCGATTCGCTTTGCCGATAAACCACAAGTACCTAAAAAAACCGGAAAACGTTTCCCCGTATCGATTTATATCAAAAATGATTTGATCGAGGCTTATCGTTGCCAGCAACAGTTCCGTCGCCATTTAGAATTGCTTGCCAGCAGTACGGGGGATGTAAGTTGCTACTTTACGGGAGCCTATCCTGAGCGAAAAGTTAAGAAGTCGGCCAAGGGTGAATTTGAATCCTTTGAGGTGGAGGTCACAAACCTTGATCATCTGGTCTTGTTACACCATTGTGGCGGTGAAGAATAATTGTTTTATTTCACGTAATGACTACATCACTGGCTTTGGTGGTGAGATCCTCTATGCTATTAAGCAATCTTCATAATCTGCGAATAATAAGAATAAAACGATGAGTGTTAAAGACCTTCTCGACAGCAATGATACGGCACAAAGCAGTAAAGACAGTTTTCGTCGTCCTAAACAGGCGCGCGGCATGGAAAAGTTTAACCGCATGCTGGATACCGCTGAGACTTTGATACTGGAGCAGTCTGACCCAGGCAAAGAGTTTAGCCTCTACGATTTAGCCGATAAAACCGGCGTCGCGGTAGGTTCGGTATATCATTTTTTCCCCAGTGCACAAGCCGTTAACGTGGCTTTGATTGAACGCTACGATAGCCGCTTTGCCGAATTGGCAGATCAAATAGAAGAAGATTTTGACAGCTGGCAGGCGGTGGTTAATAAGCATGTAAAGCTATCTTTTGAATACCTTAAAAGTACACCGGCGGCCCAGCACCTATTACTAGGGCCTAGCCAGAGTTGGGCAACACGCTGCGCTGATGTGCGCGGTGATTTCGAAATTGCTCGCTCCATGAACGCGGCGATTGAACGTCAGTTTATTACGCCCAGTGAGCAGGAATCCACTGATTTACTTTTTTACGCCATTCGCCTCTTGGAAGCATTGTGGGGTACTAGTATCCACCTACATGGCGAACTTAGAGATGAAGCTTTAGAGCAGAGCCTGATCGCGATGCATGCTTATCTTAGTCAATATTGGCCTGAAGAGTTACCTAGGCGTTCATCCTCATCGACATAGCAATTTAATTACACGGCATATCGACGTTTTAGAAACACTGTGGGGTAACAATACCAAAATCATCCACCTGCATGGCGAACTTAGAGATGAAGCTCTAGAGCAGAGCCTGATCTGCGATGCATGCTTATCTCAAGAATTATTGGCCTGAAGAGTTACCTAAACGTTCATCCTAAAGTACTGTAGCGTCTTACTACTACATCCTAAAATAAAAGTAGATACATATTTAGTTTATGCTATTGTTAGCGTCGATTTTTATGACGCTGCTTTTTTGCTGGCCGTGTTAATTAAATGAATTTGTACCGCATATAAGGAGTAGGTAGCAATGCCGCAAGTGAATACTATTAATGAGGCGGTAAATAGCATTAGCCCGCAAAACAATGCCATCTTAGATGTTTTTGCTAAGCAACAAGCAAAGGCTATGGCACTGCGCCATTCCACTGCCAATGAGCGTATTAGTGCGCTGAAAAACCTGCTGCGAGCAATCGAAGATCACCGTGAAGCTATCTATGACGCGGCCAAAAAAGACTTAGGCAAACCTGAGTCGGAAGTGGATTTAACGGAAATATTTCCTGCCGTGGCGGAGATCAAACACACCATTAGCCACCTAAAAAAGTGGATGAAACCACGTCGCGTGATACCGACCTTAGCTATGCTGGGAACTTCCGGCAAAGTAGTTCACGAGCCTAAAGGTGTAAGCCTGATTATTGGGCCTTGGAATTACCCGATCAATCTAGCTTTAGGCCCCTTGGCTTCTGCCTTGGGTGCGGGTTGTACTGCAATAGTGAAACCTTCTGAGCTGACCCCCAATTTATCGACGGTCACTAAAAATATCATCGAAAGTGCTTTTGATGCCGACTACGTTACGGTGCTTGAAGGTGATGCTGGGCTTGCTAGTACGCTGCTGGATTTACCTTTTGATCATATATTCTTTACCGGCAGTCCACGGGTTGGAAGAATTGTCATGGCTGCTGCGGCTAAGCACCTGACGTCTGTTACTTTGGAGTTGGGCGGTAAAAGCCCCGCTATCATCGATGCCTCCGCCAACCTAAAGACCACAGCCCGCAATTTGGCTTGGGAAAAATTCTCCAATAATGGTCAGACCTGTGTTGCCCCTGATTATCTCCTGGTTCACGAATCAGTCCTTAATGCATTTATAAAAGAGATGAAAGCGGCCATCGAAAAGACTTACGGTAAGGACATTGAGCGCAGTCCTGACTACGGTCGTATCGTTAATGAGGCCCACTTTGAGCGCGTTTGTGGTTTATTAAACGAGGCTAAAGAGCAGGGCGCCGAGCTCATTTACGGCGGCAAAACGCTAGCTGAACAACGCTACATTGAGCCTACCTTGTTACTTAAACCCAAGCTCGATAGCCGTATTATGAAAGAAGAAATTTTTGGCCCGCTGCTGCCTATTCTTAGTTACTCCAATTTGGATGAGGCCATCGATTATATCAACCAAGGCCATAAACCTCTGGCGCTGTATCTCTTTTCACGGGATAAAAAGGTTAATAAAAAGGTCTTGTTAAGCACAGCCTCTGGCGATGCGTCTATCAATCACGCGGTGGTGCACTTTTTACATCTCAATCTGCCCTTCGGTGGTATTGGTAATAGCGGTATCGGCAAGGCTCACGGTCATTCCGGTTTTATGGCCTTTACCCACGAACGCAGTGTGTTAGAAGAAAAGTTCAGTATTACCCATTGGCTTTTCCCGCCCTATACACCGGCGGTAAAAGTACTGATTAAAAACGTGGTGCGTTTTTTCTCTTAAACCCAATTTATTCCCTTAACCCAAATTAGCGAAAAGGATGGTTAAATATTATGTCTGACTTAATGAAAAAATTTGAAACCAAAATGCAAGAAACTGAAGAAGGTTACGTTCGTGGCGGTAAAGTATGGGCTAAACCGTCCGATATGGGTGTTAAGTCTCTCGATTATACGGCGGCTAAAAA
>JAVJHY011492803.1:0-13081 GCA_035593235.1 Phascolosoma agassizii | reverse complement strand
GCGTCAGCATGCGATCGCGCTCGTGTTCGCGCTCGTGTCCTCTGCTGCATTTGCCCAGCGACCCGTGCGACGCATCGTGCGCGAGGCGGTATCCGAGTTCGAACGCGGCAACTACGAGGAAGCACGCGCGCTCTTTCTCGAAGCCTACGAGGTCGAACCCAGCGGTCGAGTGCTACGCGGCGCTGGCATGGCTTCGTTCGAGGCGCGGGCGTACTTGCCAGCGTACCGTCTCCTGGCGCGGGCGATGAACGAGGTCGAAAACCCGCTCAGCGACTCGCAACGGGAAGAGGTGCAAGAGCTGCTGACTCGCGCCGAGACTTTCCTCGGGCGTTTTCAACTCGCGTTGACGCCGGCAGACGCCGAGATCACGATCGACCTACGCGCGCCCGAACGCGAGTCGGACGGCGCGGTGTTGCTCGACCTCGGCGAGCATCAGATCAGCGTTGATGCGGACGGCTACCGCGCTTTGGATCGAACGCTCAACGTCGCCGGCGGCGAAAGCGAGACGCTGACTCTCGAGCTCGAGAGCGATGCCCCGCCGCCCGTGCAACGTCCTGGCAAAAAGAGCATCGACGGTCTCGGCTGGGGCTTGATCCTCGGCGGCGGTGGCATGCTCCTCGGCGCCGTCACGACATTGGCTTGGTGGGTCAACCGCATCGGTGAAGTCAACGATTGTGAGCAAGCCAACGCCGCGGGCGGCCTGTGCCTAAACCTGGACGAGTTGGAATCACAACGACGAGGCGCGGCAACGATGACCATGATTCTCACGCTCACGGGCGCCTTCGCCCTCACCGCCGGCATCGTGCGGTGGTCACGAAGCGACGACCGACCGATCGTCGCGTGCGGTGCCGGCCCAACGGGCGCAGCCTGCTCCGCCCGTTTGCAATTCTGATCGCGGCCCAGCCTCGGGCCGCGTGATGTCAAGATATAACGACGCTCGCAGTATAGCTCTCGGTGGATGGCACATGTCAAGATATAACGACGCTCGTAAATTGAGGATGGCACATGTCAAGATATAACGACGCTCGCGGATTTGAGAGACGTCGCCGAGCGTGCAGCCCGCTCAGCCAGGCGCGGCGTAGTCGACGGATCGCCGCTCGAAGGGCGGAATCCGAGCGCGTACCCACCTTGCCCGGGTATTCTTCCGTTCTTGGAACGACGAACTTGGAATGACGCGAAGATTTGGTGCGGCGTGCTCGTTTCGTTCGCCGTTTTGGTCGGGCTGGTCGCATGCACGGACGCGCAGATCATCGACGATCGTGATGTCGGTCGGTCGGATGTCGCGAGGGTCGACACTGGCCGGGCGGATGTGGCGCCCCCCGATGCCGGTTGCTTGCCCGGAGCCCCCAACGATAACGGGGAGCCTGCCGGCTGCGTGCTTCGCAGGCCCCCGCCGCGCCCCAACTGCAGCGCGGACGACGAAGACATCGGACCCATCGAGCTGGCGCTGCTTTCGCCGACCCTCGGGGGACCCATCGGCTACGACCAGGATGGGGTGTGCTCCGGTGCGGGAGGTACGCCACCGAGCTGCATCGGACCCATGCAGGCTGATCTATCGCCGATGGGTATCGACAACTCGATGAGTTCGCAGGTCTTGCCCACGGTGTCGCTTGCCGCTCCGATGTTCGAGGAAATCTTTCAGCAAGGCGTCAACGAAGGACGCGGCACGCCGCTGGTGCGGATCGAAGAGTGGAACGGTGAGGACGACGACGCTGCAGTCACGGTGACCATGGCGCTCGCTTCAGTCGCGACACCGCCGTTGTGGGATGGGACGGACGTGGTGCCGGTCGCGGACAGCTTCTTCGCAGCCGGGCTGCCCACGTTGCAAGACACACTCGCCTACGTGGCAAACGGTACGCTCGTGATGGCGTGGCCCGGCAATCAACCGCTGGCGTTCACCGCTGGCGGTCGCACGGTGCGCATCCGACTGCGCAGCGGCTTCTTCGTCGCGCAGGTGGACGCCGAAGCCACACCGGTCCTCACCAACGCAACGATCTATGGCCGCTGGGTTGCGGCGGATGGCATCGAAGACCTTGGTCTGCTCGGCATCTGTGCCGACAGCCTCGATCCGCTGGTCATGATGCAGCGCACGATGGCGATCCTGCTCCTCGATGGAGCGGTCGATCTCGCGGCGAACCCAATGGAAGATCGGGTAGACGGAACCTCGTCTTGTGTGGCGATGAGTTTTGCGCTCGATCTCGCCACGAGCGCCCGGGTGACATGGGGCTCCCCGGTTCCCGCCGAACTCGACACGCCGTGTTCCGGGCTCTAACACGTGGGCTACCTCACGCGGTTCGCGCCAACTCCGAGCGGAGCGATGCATCTAGGGCACGCACGCAGCGCGCTGGTGGCCTGGCTCCGCGCGCGCGCAGCTTCGGGTCAAATCGTGATGCGCATCGAAGACCTCGACCTTCCCAGAGTCAATAAGGGCAGCGAAGAATCGATCCTCCGTGACCACACGTGGCTCGGGCTTGATTGGGACATTGGACCCCTGCATCAGTCCGAGCGATTCGAGCGCTACGGAGAGGCACTGGCTCAGCTCGGTGATCGCGTCTTTGACTGTACCTGTACGCGCAAGGAGCTCCAGGCCGCCGCCGGCCAAGCACCGCACGGGCAAGTGCAACTCTACCCAGGTACCTGTCGCTCGGCGCCCAGCGATCCCACTCGTTGCCCGGCGAAGCGCTTCCGAATCGACTCGGCCCCTTCCTTTCGTGATGTGTTGGTGGGCGAACTCTCGTTTCCGGTCGGTGATTTCGTCGTTCGTCGAAGCGACGGGCTCTGGGCGTATCAACTGGCCGTTGTCGTCGATGACCACGACATGGGGATCACCGAGGTTGTGCGCGGCGACGACCTGCTCAGCTCCACGCCACTGCAGATCGCGCTCTACGACGCGTTCGGTTGGACACCGCCGAGTTGGTTGCACGTGCCCTTGGTGCTGGGCGCAGATGGCGAACGGTTGGCCAAACGCCACGGTTCCCTGTCGGTCGCCGACTACCGCGACGCAGGCTGGAGTCGCGAGTCGCTTCTGGGTCTGCTCGCAGCGAGCCTCGGCCTGCAGCAAGACGCTCGCCCAGTGAGTCTGGATGTACTCCGCGAGAGATTTGCGCTCGAGTCGTTGCCGCGATCTCCAGTGACATTGCCCGGACCGGACGAAACGGCCGTGACCGTTGACAGCCCCAGCAAGCAAGGCTAGTTCGATGCGCCTGGAAGAGATTTACGAGCTGGATGCAATCGATACGAGGTTGCTGAACGAGTTGCAGGCCGACGCGAAAATCTCGCTTAAGCGAGTCGGCGAGAAAGTCGGCCTCAGCGCCCCTGCGGTCATGGAGCGGGTGCGCAAACTCGAGCAAGCGGGTGTGATCCGCGGGTACCACGCACAGATCGATGCGCGAAAGATCGGCATTGACGTCAGCGGATTCATCGGCGTGATGATCAAGGACCCCAAACGTTTCGAAGCGTTCGAGAGCTGGGTGCAGGATGTGCCTCAGGTGCTCGAGTGTCATCATGTGACCGGAGCGTTCACGATGCTGCTCAAGGTCAAGGCACAAAACACTTCGGGACTGGAAGGCCTGATCAGCGAGATCCGCGGCTTCAGCGGAGTCGACGGCACCGAGACGATGGTGGTGCTCTCGACGGCGGTCGAACGCATTCCAGTGTTGCTTCAGTTGCCGGAAGTCGATCCGCCGCGCCGGAGGAAACGCAAGTGAGGCTGGCAACTCTTCTCACGATCGCGACAACGATCGTCGCTTGCGATCCGAGCCCGCCCCCAACGACCCGTACCGACTCGAGCCGCTCCGATAGTGGTACCGATGCGGCCGACACCCCCGACGTGGGAGCCGATACATCCATCGATGCACCGGTGGTCGACGCACCGACTGAATGCGCCGCGCCTGGAGCCTGTGATCCTTTCGTCGAGGTCGCCTGCCCGCCTGCCGAATCCTGCCGCCCAAGCGCCGAAGGTGAGTTTCGATGCGTCGCGATCGAACGCGATCCCTTTGGGCTGGGCGAAGCGTGCACAACCGCAGCTTCCTGCCAGGCCGGGCTGCTCTGTCTCGACTTCGGCGACGGCTTTCGCTGTCTAGCGATGTGCCGTGAAGGAAGCATGGGCGACTGTCCGCTCGGCTTCTCGTGCAGTGGCGGGCTCGGCGTCGAATGCGCGCAGGTGTGCCGACCCACTGCGGCAACTTGCGACATCCTGATGCCCGAGTGCGGACCAGGCAAAGCATGCGCGCCGACCTTCGACCCCGAAACCGACGAGCCCATCACGGCGTGTCGTGACGCTGGCCCGCGCGCGCTTGGCGAGGACTGTGACTCGGGCGCCGCCAACGCCTGCCAAGCCGGCCTCGTGTGCATTCGCGCTGGAGAGCTAAACGTCTGCCGCCAGGTTTGCAACGCCGCCGCCGACGCGTGCCCCGCACCGCTGCGCTGCATCGGTAGCCTCGCCATGTGGTCGATCAACTACTGCGCCTGAGCGCCGGCGAGTGGATTCTGCGTCAACCTGTCGGCGCGGTCTCTGAGCAGCTGACACCATGTCAGAGGCGCGTCGCCTAGATTCGCGGAGATTCCCGAGATCCCGACCGTGAATCGGGTGACACCAGGTCGGCACGGGCGGTGCAACCCCTTCTCACATGCGCAAGCTGCTCTTCCACGGTTCTGTCGTCGTTTTGCTCGTTGCCGGGGCTGCTGCCGTCGCCGACGCGCTGGTTGTGACCGACCACGAGCGCCTGGACACGTTCGCAGATGTCCTCTCCGGCGACATCGACGTGGATCGCATCGATGAAGGGCTCGCGTACGTCGACGTCGACCGCGAGGCTGTGCTCGTCTCCACTCCCGAAGGCGACTGGGAATTCGAGTCGGGTGAGGGGGCAAGTCTCTCCAGCCAAGTCCGCGATGCTTTGCATCCTTACCTGGGGCGTTCGGTCGAAGCGCTTCAACGCTCGATCGAGCTCCGTGACGAAGACGCGTTGGTCGTCGTTCGCTTGCGAACGCCCGAGGGAGTGATCGACTTGAGTGTCGACCTCACAAAACACGAAGAGCGCTGGTACATCTGGCGAGCTCGTGTTCGCTGACGTTCGCTAACGTTCGCAGTAGGCTGCGGCGTGCACACTCTCGCGATCATCGGCGCTGGGTCCAACTTGGGAGCGCGTGGCGCAATCCTGGATGCTGCGCGGCTGCATCTCGAGGCCCGCGGGATGCGCACCGAACGGCGATCTCATCGCTACCAAAGCGCTGCGATGGTTCAACCAGGGCAACAACCGGGTCCCGACTTTCTCAACGAGGCATGGCGCGTGCGTTCAGCACGAGGCCCCGAACGGCTTCTCGATGTTTTGCACGAGACCGAACGCGCGTTTGGTCGCACCCGAACAGCGCGATGGGCCGACCGTACCCTCGACCTCGATGTGCTCTGGATGGACAAAGCGCATCGAAGTCGGCGGCTGGAGGTTCCGCACCCAGGGTTGGCAACGCGCTCCTTCGCCATCGCGCCGCTCTTGGATGTACACCCCCAACTGGCGAAGGGCCTACTTCGAGGGCTACGCCAGCCCCCACAACGGGTATCACGCGTGTCTTGGCGGCACACGCAGTGCGGAATCGCGGCGTCTGGACCTGGCCCAGAGGCCCTGAGCGCGGCGCTCAACGGCGTGTTGAGTGAACCGGTTCCAGCGCTGCTCGTTCGAAGAATCACGGCGGGACCTGACACACTCGAGCAGCGAATCGCCGCGATTGGCATGCGGATCCGAGTCATCGCCGTGTTGGCCACTGACCACGCACAACCTGAGCCTTGGCGCATCGCCCTTGCCGGAACTCCGGGTCGTCCTCGGGCTCTGGGCTCACTGAACCTCGAGGCCGACCCAAAACAACCAATGAGATTGTGGGTTCTGGCATCGTAGAGGTAACCTCGCCCTTTCGAGGAGGCTCCCTGGATGGCCGATACGCGCAAGGACAAGCGCGCACCCGTTTCCCTCAAGGTGCGCTTCAAGAGCGCCACCCTCGACGAGTTCGTCGAGCAGTACAGCGGAGACATCTCCCGCGGAGGGATTTTCATCAAGTCGAAGAAGCCCATGAAGGTGGGCACGCTTCTGAAATTCGAGTTCCAGCTGAAGGATCAGTCACGCCTGATTCACGGCGTGGGACGCGTGGTGTGGCACCGCGAGCCGGGTGACAACGATGGTGCGCCGGGGATGGGCATCAAGTTCATCAAGATGGACGGCGACAGCCGGACGCTCGTTCAAGACATCGTCTCGCAGCGCGGCGAAGGTCCGGGCACATTCGACGAAGGCGCCGATGGTCCCAAGGAACCCAGTTTCTTTCCAGAGGGTGGGCCTGCGACGCTTCCCGATCCCGAAGATCGGACCTCCGTCCGGCACGCGAGCGAGTTCCTGGCGGAAGCCTTAGCGGAAGCCGGCGAAGGAAGCGCTGCGGAGGCGCAGGCCGACGCCGACGCCGCTCGAAAGCGAACCGAGGAGATCCAGCGCGAGCGCGACGCTGCGGATATCGCGCGCCGCCAGGACGAAGAAGAAGCGGGACAACGCGCAACCGACCAAGCACGGCGGAGCGCAGAAGCGAAGGCCGCCGCAAGCGACCCCGAGCCCTCACCCTCGCAGCCCGCTGAGAAAGCCCCCGCGCTCGCTGCACCGACTCCCGAACCTGCACACGCGAAAGCGCCCGAACAGAAGCGAACCCCCTCGCTGAAGCCCGCACCCGACGAGAGGGCGTCGCGTCCCTCCGTCGAACCCGAGGAAGAGCCCGGCGGCGGCGGCATGATCATCGCGTTCATTCTGTTGATCGCAGCTGGAGTGGGCGGGTACTTCATCTGGAACAACATGCAGGGTGAAGAGGTTGCGGATCCCGTTCAGGATCCGGTCGAAGATCCGATCCAAGACCCGATCGTCGACCCCGTTGCCGAACCCGATGTGACAACGGTTGCGGTTCGCATCGTCTCAGAGCCGGAGGGCGCCGAGGTTCGCATCAACGGGGCGCCTTCTGGGTTCACCCCGTTGGACGCCGAGCTGCCGCAAAACCAAGAAGTCGAGCTCGTCGTCCATCTCGAGGGACATGCGACGATCACCCAGACCTACACCGCCGCAGGAACCGAAGGCGAGGAGAGCGCGTTCGATCTGCAGCAGCTCACCTACGTGATCGACGTGCAGTCCGAGCCGGCTGGCGCCCGCGTACGGGTTGGCAATCGCACGATCACGACGCCTTCGGAAGTGCGACTCGACTCGTGGGATGGCCGGCTCATCCTCACGGGAACCAAACGTGGCTTCGGTCCTGCAACGATGACGCTCGAGGGAACCGAGTTCTCCGAGGTGGACGGCGCGATGCGCTACACGGCGCGACTGGTCCTGCCGCGCGCCGCCACGATGGTGGTGCGTATGACCATGCAGACCGCAACCATGGAAACGATGGAAACCATGGAGACCGCAGAAACCATGGAGACCGAAACCATGGAGACCGAAACCATGGAAACCGAAACCATGGAGACGACGGAGACCGAGACAATGGAAGCTCCACCCGTCATGGAAGCCACCATGGACGCCACCATGGAAACCGCTCCCCCCGATAACCCGTTCTAGTTTGGTTCTAGTTTGGTTCTAGTTTGGTTCGATTCTAATTTCGTTCGATTCGTTTGGTGCCGATACGCGAAGGCCGATACGCGAAGGCATAGGCCAAGGCCATGCCGACGAGAAAGCCGCCCAGGTGCGCAAAGGGTGAGGTCGCCAGATCGGCACCGAGCGTGAGGTACACGAGCATCAGCTGCAGCCCCAGCCAGACGACCACGAAGACCCAAGTGGGCACCTCGAGTAGCTGAATCAGAATCAGGTAGGGCGTCCAGGTCAGGATGCGGCGCTTCGGTCCCAAGACGACCGCCGCGGCAAGCACGGCCGAGATCGATCCACTCGCGCCGACCATGGGCAAGTTGCTCGTGGGATCGACCAACCACTTGGCGAGCCCACCGGCAAACCCGCCGATGATGAAGATCACCAACATGCGCTTCGACCCAAGCGCCCATTCCACGGCGGGACCGAATGCAAAGAGAAAGACGGCGTTGCCGATCAAATGAAGCGGCGTGGCGTGAACGACGATGTGCGTCAGCAACCTTCCCCACCCGGCTCGAGGAAGCGCATCGGGGATCAACCCCAAACGATCTGGCATCTCGGGCCAAACGAACTGAACGACGTAACCTGCTACGAGCACCCCGAGAAGAACCCACGTGCCGATCGGACGCGTGTCGTTGTGGGTTCGGTCTCGGAGCGGGATCACGAGTCGGTCACCGCCACGACTGCATCACCGAGAGCGCCGAGTGCTCCGGGGGCAAAGACGACGCTGAACTCGAGCGTCGCCGCCGCCGCCGTCCAACTCGTGACCACGGGGGTTTCACGAGGAGGCGGCTCGGGGGCCGCAAAGCGAAAGAGCCCAGCGCTCGCTGGAAGCCGAGCTGCGTCCAAGTACAACACACCAGAAGCCTCGGTCGGGAGCGCTCGAATCGCATCGGGACCGAGGGAAGTCGAGGCCGGGTCGAACTCGGGCTGGCGCGACACGGTGATCAACGTTGCGTCCTGCTGTGCGAAGCGAAACCAAGGGCCGTTCGAACAAACCTGTGAGTAGTCGCCGGGACGATAGCCGCGAAGGGATGCGGCCCCTGCGCACCCGAATGCCCCGAGCAATTCACGCACGTGGTTCACACCAAACGACTGCATCCAGGCTTCCGACGAGATGTTGGTTTGCGGCAACGACACCATCGCCCAGGGCTGTGGGTTGGCGCCCATCGCCAAGACGGTGCCCTCGTCCGACACGCTGCGCATCACATCGAGCTTCGCGCGATCGGCATCGCTCAGACGGTCTGCCGCAGTCGCGTTGAGTAAATCGATCCAGCCAGGCCGCGGTGAAGCCCGCCACCAAGCAAGCGCGGGTCGGGCCGGCAGGAATTGAAGTGGTACTTGCGCCGTCTCCTCTTCGGCGAGGACGGACGCCGCCGGTGAACCAGGAGCAACCGAGAGCTCCCCCGATATCGACACGGGGTTGGTTTCCACGCGCGCGTTCAACCGCGAGGCGTCTGGAAGGTACGCGGCGAGAAACCGCGCACGCTCGGCCATCCATAGAACCAACTCTTGTGGATCACCATACGACGGTGGTGTGCCGCGACGCTCTTGCTCTCGTTGGATGTTTGACCGCGCGGCGCGCACTTGGCCGTCGATGAGACCCTCGATGAGTTCGCGCAGACGTGCAACGGACTCGTTTGGGACCTCGACGTGAATGCCGGCACGCTCGTGTGCTCCCAGTAGCCAACTACGGCTGACGTCGAGCACATCGGAACTCGAGGCAAGAACACGCCGCCCACCGTTCCCTCCACCGAAACTAGAGAAACCCACGCTTGCTTCGGGCGCCTGCCAGCGCCCATGCAGAGCCACGGTGAGGCCGCCTCGTTCGTTGACCTGCGTGCCCGGCGGAATCGGAGCGACCGCCTCCACGAGATCGCTCGGCACGCTGGGCAAAAAGGTGCGTACGAGGGGCGCGTCCACGGCTTCACTCAGCTCTTGGAGCGCACCGCTGCCGATTTCCACGACGAGCAAGAGACCGGACGGCCGCACGATCGGCACCGTGCTTCGTTCGAGTGGTAACGGGTCTTCGCTGCAGGTCCCGCAGCCGAACAAAAGCATCGACACCAAGCATCGCATGCCGATCTCGAGCCTCATGCGATGGCGCTTTCCCAAAAGGCTTTCGTTTCGGTCAACGAATAGCACCGGCTGGCTTCAGGAAGACTGTGCAGAAAGACGCGCCCGTACCCCTTCTTCACCATACGCGAATCGAGAATCGCGACTACGCCTCGATCTGCGCGTGAGCGAATCAGTCGGCCGAAGCCCTGCTTCAGCGCCAACGCCGCGGAAGGAACCTGGTGTTCCATGAACGCGTTGATGCCTTCCTCTTCCAGAAGCTCGCAGCGGGCGCGCGTCAACGGGTCGCTCGGCACACCGAAAGGAAGCTTGTCGATGATGACCAGCCGAAGCGCGGACCCGGGTACGTCGACGCCCTCCCAAAAACTCGATGTGGCAAAGAGCACCGCATCGCCCGAGTTGCGATACCGCTCCAGCAGCGTGCCCTTCGGCGCCTGGCCCTGCACCAGCACCTTGTGACCGCGATCCATCAACGTTGGTCGACATGCTTGGGAGAGCTGATGAACGGCGCGATGACTCGTGCACAACACGAAGGCCCCACCGTTGGTGATGGCGATCAACCCGAGGATCTCCTTCGTCGCCGCGTCCATGAAGCGATCCGAGCGCGGGTCCGGCATGTGCTCGGGCACGTAGAGCGCCGATTGGCTTGCAAAATCGAACGGACTCGCCAGGCTCATCTCGTCGATCTCGAAGTCGATCCCAATGCGTTTCTTGATGAACGAGAAATCTCGCCCCGTCGCCAATGTCGCACTGGTCATCACCACGGAGTCCGTCCGCTGAAAGAGTTCGCGCCGCAAGATGTCGGACACGTCGACCGGGCTGACGCCGATCGCGACGCCATGTCCGCGCTTCGCCATCCAGGTCACGGACTTTCCGCTGGCGCCGTCAGCAACGCGCGCGAGGTCGTCGCGAATTTGACCCGCACGCCGCGACACTTGTCCCAGCGACTCGCTCTCGCTCCTCTTCAGATGGCAGTGCGCACCCAGCGCTTCGAGCGCGTCATCGACCGCAAAGAAACGCTGCTCCAGCTCGCCGGTGAACACCGAACGCGCCAGCGGTGTCGTGCGGCCTTCCTCGGGCGCGCGCGGGAGTGCACGAAAGAAGGCATCCGACGCCGCGCGCAGCACCTCGGGCAAAGCGCTTCGGTCGCGCGCCTTTTGCAGCGAGCGCTGGGCGTCCCGAGCAAGGCGGTCGAGCATGCCGGTGGAAACCTCACTCCCGAAAAACATCGTTGCGACGTCCTCGATCTGATGAGCCTCGTCGAAGATCACCACATCGTAGTCCGGAATCACGCTCCCTCCACGGCTACCGCGCAGTGCCAAGTCGGCAAAGAAGAGATGGTGATTCACCACCACGAGTTGGGCCCTCTCCGCTTCGCGCCGCATCGCCGTCACGAAACACCCATCGTACTCGGAGCATTTCGCCCCGATTCGTGTGTCCGAACCGCTGTGCACATATCCCCACACCGAAGCGTCTTCCGGCAGCGGAAGCTCGGTCCGATCACCCGTCGTCGTTTCCGCTCTCCACTGCTCGAGCACCTTCAGCTCAGAGCCCAACGGACCCATCGCAACCGGGCCGTGTCGGAACTCCTCGTATCGCCGCAAACAGAGGTAGTTCGACAGCCCCTTCATACAGGCGGCGTGCACCGGAATCCCAAGGTGCTTTTCGAGCAGTGGGAGATCCTGCTCCATGATCTGGTCTTGCAAGTTGCGAGTGCCGGTCGAGACAACGACCTTCGCACCACTACAAAGCGCCGGGGCCAAGTACGCCCACGTCTTTCCGGTCCCCGTTCCCGCCTCCACCAAAAGCACACCGTGTTCGCGGATCACATCCTCCACCGCGTCCGCCATAGCCATCTGGCTAGGCCGATGCTCGTAGCGCGCGATCGCCTTTGCCAGAGGCCCCCGAGGGCCGAGCAGATCCGAGGCGCGCACCCGCGGACGCTAACAGGAACCGTTCACGTGAACGGCTCTATCCCACCGAGCCCGTCCAAAGCGGGTCGAATTCAGAGCCAGCCGCCGAATTGATCTCCAAGCGCGAACGGAATCCACGCCCCGGTTCGAAAAACCGGCGCGTAGAGGACCCAGCCCACGAGTTGAACTGCTGCGAAATGTCAAGTTAAGCGACTGCACTTGTATAGCGACCGCGTCCATCCGAAACGTCAAGTTAAGCGACTGCACTTATAATGGCGCCGCGTCCACCCGAAATGTCAAGTTAAGCGACTGCACTTGTATGGCGACCGCGCTCAATAATTGTCAAGTAAAACGACTGCGCTTTTATAGTGGCGCCCGCTTCTGGTGCGTTGTGCGCGGGCTCTATTTCCCGCGAGGGCGAACCATCGAGTTCTTGCGCCCATGTTCTTGCGTTCATTTCCGTGCGACGGCTCACTCGGGCACCCAGCAGCAATGCGACTGCTCGCTTGCTCGGAGCACGGTCGTACACGAAGCTTGCCTCGTGTCTCTGGCCAAACCGCTCGTGCTCGCCTCGGTGTGTGTGGTGTCGCTCGGATTGCTCTCTTCGTGCGATGAAGAAGAAGCGGAAAGCCGCCCGCTCGAGCGGGAGAACGAGCCACCAGCGGAGGCGGAAGCGGTACCCGACCCCGATCCGCTCGCTGGGCTCGACGACATCGAAGCGCTGGAAAACGAAGCGACCGATCCGGCCATCCCGAGCGTCAGCGCGCTCACGGTGCAAGCAGCAGCACCTGCTCGTGGGTGCGCGACTTTTGCGGACGAGCCGATGCGGCTCTATCCCCGGACTGGACCGGCAAACGTGGTCGCGGTGGGCGGCGATGGCTTCGTGGTCGCAGGATATGCCGACAAAGAGAGCGGCTCGGGCGAAGAGATCTGGGTCGTTCAGGCGAAGCCGGGCCAAGCTCAGCGCCTCTTGTTGCGGGATGACCTCTCGCAGCCGCTCTCCGTACCGCGAACTGCGGCGCCCGGTTTGGGTTTGGTCGACGATGGCCACGTCGGCGTCGTCACCATTGATGGCGGCTCGGATGTGCGCACGACCGTCGTTCAAACCGGCGGCCGTGTGGAAGCTTGGCGACGCACCGGCACGCGTGCAGACCAGCGTTTCTCACCGGCCTTTGGCACGCGCGGCGATCGACAACTCGTCGCATACACCGAGGGCAGCAGTGATGGCATGAAGGTGCACATCGTCGGCTTCGAGCCAACCGGGCGCGAAGTCTCGAGGCACGACATCACACCGGTCGCCATGGGCGCCACCGCGGCCACGTTCATCGACGGCGCGGACGGCCTGCTCTTCATCGATCCGCACGAAGCGGTGTCGCCACTGCACTTGGCCAACGTGAGTGCGACACCTGCGACCGTGACCGTCCTGCTTCCGCTGAGCAACATCTTCGAACCTGTCGCGCTGGCCGCCGTACGAGTCGACGACCGCATCCTCGT
>JAVJHY011492693.1:0-13082 GCA_035593235.1 Phascolosoma agassizii | reverse complement strand
TTCAGGCCATCTTTGAACACGAAAACCCGCCGAAAAATCCTCGTTTATCTCGATAAAGTCCGGTTTCTCGACAGACTGTCGCGTCCAAATCTAACCAAAATCTGGGCGCCAAAACGGTAATTTATTGTTTGGCACGTCCTAACGCACCCTCCGCACCACAGAATCTTCATCCATACCCGTAAGCGTTTGGGTTTTCCCGATTTTGTAAAAGCTTCGCGTCTATGTAAATTCGGCAATATCAGCTACTTTCAGAAAAACGCACCTTCAGCAAACCTACTCAATGTATTTTCCAGTTTTTCACAAACAAGCTCATGAATTTGAAGCTTTGTTAAGTGAGACGCTTCCGGCGGTAAGGGAATCTCGGCACTGTTGACTCGTTCTAATAACTTAGTTTTCAAGCGCTCTTTGTCATTTGTTCCATCAAGAAAAGTCATACAGCAACGCTCAAATGGATCCAGAGGCAAATATTCAAATCTATAGTTCGTTGCCCAGTCAACCACCGATGCTTGCATCCTAGCAAACGGACTAACACTTGGAGAATTCGCAACACCAATCGAACAACACGGAGTAACTCCATAAAAATCTACAAAATCTTTCTCAAAGTAAGAGAGCATTGAAGCACTCAACTCATCTACATCCGTGGATGAAAGTTGACTACTCAAACCCACCTCTAGCAATTGGGCAAAAGAAATAGACGCCGGCCACTTTTCATGAAGAACCAATAGCGCAGCTTGCACTAGGGGCTCACTAACTTTAATAGACTTACCCTGACTGGTATAAAATATTTCACTCGTTTTACTTACATCACCACACTCAGTTATTTGTGGCACCAATGCAGAGGAGATAAAAAATTGCTTCACGGCACTCGGATGTATTTCTCGCTGTAAGGTTACTTCACGGTGAACAAGTAGAGTTCCACGCATAGCAAGAGGATACATATAGTCAATTTGCTGCTCTCTATCGACTTCGCTAAATCGCCGAGCGGGAAAGGCCCTATGAAACCGAACTCTCGAATAGCACCCGTCTCCAAGATACTTAAGCCCCTTTTTGTTGGCTCTGTCCATAAATTCAGACAGGAGCACGGCAGATGTGTTCTCTTCAAGAAGCTCATGAAATATGTAACTGGCACTCTGCCCTAAAATATTTGCAATCTCATTTCTTAATTGTTCGGCAGACGAATCAGTTTGTTTCTCTAACTCCTGATACCAACTTTTGAGAGAATCCAGAGCTCCCTTAACTCGAGAGATGGGGGGGCTAGACTTATCACTACTCGAAAGCAACTTCTCTCGAACCTGGCTCCGCACCTTCCATCCAGGCAAACAATTATAACTTACGTATGCTACTCCCTGAACATTGAGATGGGTTCTGCAAATATCTAGAATCTTATCCTGAACATCAGAAGAAACCCAAGAATACACTCCATGGCAAATCAAGTAATCAAATTTCCCTATATCATGAGATAATTCGAGGATGCTAGAACAATGAAACTCAATATTCTTAATCCCAAGTTTACTTACGGTCTCATTGGCATAATCAATCTGTTTTTTTGATGAGTCGATTCCAACAAATGAACTTCCGGGAAGAGTTAACGCCATTGGAATAATGTTCCATCCAGTGGCACAACCAAGCTCCAATACTCTACAGCTATCAGCGGCCTTAGGACTCATTCCAAAAAGAGTCGCTATTGTGCAAAAACGATCCGGATGGCGTTCGTAAGACGGCTTGCTTGCAAAAAACATTGCATCGTAGTTGTTTACTTTATTCATTGCGGTTCTCGCGGCTAGACACTCAATCAAGTAATAACCTAGATATCAGGTTGTCATAATAAATAAAACACGATAGAATGATCGTCAATTTCCAGCTTCCTGGTAACCCTACTGTTCTTTGGAATCAATATGAACACATAATTGAGTATAGAAAGTTGAACTCATCTCTTTTGTTGCGCTGCTTAGTACAAGCTCCAGCGTAAAACGAGAGGTGTGAGGGAAAGCTACCAAAGGTTGCGAATGAGCTTTAAAAACCCTCGGAGATTATGGCATCGCACATGCGACAAATGTGCTAAATCTATCAACTCAACTTACTCTCCTGAAAAACAGCTGGTTGTCTACTGCGAGACTTGCTATTTGAGTGATGTGTATTAAAATTCAATCTGAAAGGTTTTCAGTGTAATAGAAAATATATGCATAAAAAGATTCTTATAGTCGAAGATGAACCCGGTATTGTGGATACACTTCATTATGCTCTTACTACCGAGGGATTTGAAACAATTTGCTGCTCTACCGGAGCAGAAGCTCTTAAATCTATTAATGAGAGCATTCAATTAATCTTACTCGATGTCGGTCTGCCAGATACGGACGGTTTCGAGCTTTGCAAGCAGATACGAAAAGCTAGCGATGTACCTATAATTTTCCTAACAGCAAGAGAAGACGAGATTGACCGTATTGTAGGACTTGAAATTGGAGCAGATGATTATGTAACTAAACCATTTAGCCCAAGAGAGCTTACGGCTCGCGTAAAGGCAGTTCTTAGACGCTCCACACATCAGACTGCTGAAAAGCAACTCAATAGCAATAGTCCATTTAAAATAGACGATTCGCGTCATGTCATTTCCTATTTTGGTACGCCAATTGAGCTGTCTCGTTACGAATATAGAATATTAGAAATCCTTATCGGTCGCCCAGGATGGGTCTACTCTCGGGAAAAACTTATGTACCTAGCATGGGAGGAACCCGATATGAGCCTTGAACGAACAATTGACTCCCATATTAAGAATATACGCTCGAAGTTACGTGCCATTCGTCCAGAGATTAGCTCAATAAACACTCACCGAGGTGAGGGATACTCCCTGAAAGAACAATGGTAGGAATTCGAGTTCGAATATTTCTAAGTTTCCTCATCCCTGCATCTATTGGATTCTATTATTTTACAACCTGGATAGCCAATGAGGTAAAACCTCGCTATCGCGAAGCCACAGAAGAGTCCCTAATTGACACCGCCGTAATTCTCGCATCTATTATTGAAACTACATGGTCAACAGACGAAAGTAACCTAAAGGCATTCGAAAAAGCTTTTAATAATGTGCGCCATAAAGAGTTCAACGCAACTGTGTATGGCCTAATACGAAGCCATGTCGACTTGCGAGTATACATCACTGACAACAAAGGAATTGTAATATTCGATTCAGCGCAGAACCGAGCACTGGGAGAAGACTATTCTCAGTGGAACGATGTTTACCTCACATTAAGGGGACAATATGGCGCGCGGGCCACTCGCCGAGACCCATCAGACCCAACCTCAACAGTGCTCTATGTAGCCGCACCCATTACTATCAATGGAGACATTATTGGTTCATTGACTGTCGCAAAATCATCAGACAACGCAAATACATTTATTGAAAGTGCTAAGCAAAAAGTCACATTTGCCGGAATCCTTATTAGCATATGCGTCATTATTCTCGTTCTGGTTGTCTCTCTGTGGGTAACTAGCCCCATTAAGAAACTTACCCTATATGCACAAGCTATTGGTAAAGGCGAACGAATAAATCTTCCACGATTAGGCAAAAACGAAATTGGTGATCTGGGATTAGCCTTCGAAGAAATGCGAAACACTCTAGAGGGTAAGAATTATGTCGAACAGTATGTTCAAACACTTACTCATGAAATAAAAAGCCCACTTACTGCGATTAAAGGAGCTGCTGAACTCTTAGATGAAAACATGCCTAACGAGCAGCGCGCTCACTTCATCGCCAATATTCACAATGAAACATTGCGCATACAGAATTTAATAAATCGACTTCTAAAACTATCCGCTCTTGAGACTAAAAGGGAACTAAAGAATATATCCTGTCATCATTTCTCAGATATTGTCGCCGAGGTATTAGAAGAAGCTAAACCAAGCGCTGAAGCAAAGCAGATTACCATTTCATTTAAACATTCTCGTAATGATAAGATTGAAGGCGAACACTTTCTTCTAAATCTCGCCGTATCAAACATTATTCAAAATGCAATTGTTTTTTCACCGATTAGTGAAGTGATATCCCTAAGTATTGAGACTGTAGACGATAGCGTAGTCTTAAGCGTCATAGATAATGGCCCAGGAATACCTGAGTATGCACTCAGCAAAATCTACGACCGTTTTTACTCACTTGAGCGTCCAGGAACTGGCCGAAAAAGTTCTGGACTTGGGTTAAGCCTCGTAAAGGAAATTATCGAACTTCACCACGGAAGCATCTCTGTCATAAATCGACCTAACGGTGGTTGCATAGCCCTTATAAGTCTTCCTAAACGATTATAATATCTAGATTTCACAATTTTACACATATTTTCCATACCACCTCCATAATTCCTCCACATTTCGTTTGTATACTGTTTTTAGATGCAAAGTTTATAGGAAACACATTATGAACAGTGACAAAACATTCTCACCCCCCCTTGCTTTATCCAGACCATTTGGACGAACAATCCAAGTTGGCATAGTTTTTTTTGGTATTATTCTTCCAATAGCGACTTTAATAATTGAAATCACCACACACTTTTGTGTAAATATACTCTTCGATCCTATCCCGACATTCTGGCACATTTTGCTTATTTCCACAGTGCCGCTATCAAATTTCCTAGTGTTTAAAAGTTTGTACTCGAACAATCGCTCTAGTTATCACCGACTAGGATTTCTCAATGCGTTTTCCATTGGTGTGTCACTCATGTATGCAATCCCATTTGTTCCAGTAATGCCAATGGCATTAGTTGGTATAATTTGGTACGGCTTGGGACTCCTTCCACTTTCACCATCGATTAACCTAGTGGTAGCACTATATCTTCGTCATCAACTTCGTAAGGTTCAAAAAGAACAAAATATCACCAAATTACCTAGACCCTACAAAGGCTTCGCTACCTCAGTGCTAGTCATGGGCTTATTGAGCCTTCCCTCATTTGTCACTGCAATAGGAATTAATATGTTTGAATCTGATGATGTGCTTACCTCTAAACGCGGCCTAGCACTACTGAGAGCTGTTGGAAGCGACCGCGAGCTTCTGAAACTATGTTATCTCGCAAAGCAAACTAGAGATTTCAGTCCATTTTCTATCATGAACATTCACCTAATGGACAATATTTCCCCTGAACAAGCACAGTCTATCTACTACCGCGTTACAGGGGTAGGGTATGACACAAAACCAATGTCAAAAAAATTTCGTAATCAACGCGATAATCGATGGTTTAACTTCGATACAAAAGTAGGTCAACAAACAGTAGGGGGTATTCAAGATGGTGTTGAACTTAGTAGTTCAACTATAAATACATCCATCGACGCACTTAGCGCTGTTTCCTATACCGAGTGGACTCTTGTTTTTACGAATCACACGAAAATACAGCAAGAAGCTCGAACTCAATTAGAATTACCTCCAGGTGGAGTCGTTTCTCGACTTACACTTTGGATTAACGGAGAAGAACAAGAGGCTGCTTTTGGGAAGCGCTCTCAAACTGTTCAAGCCTACAAGAATGTAGTTCAACAAAAGCGCGATCCTGTGTTAGTAACAACCAGTGGCCCTGATAGGGTTATGGCGCAACTTTTCCCAATTCAGCCAAATGGTGGAGTAATGAAAGTTCGTATCGGCATCACAGCCCCACTTGTTACAGAACAAAGTCAACGTTACTTCCGGTTACCTCATTTCATTGAGCATAATTTCAAAATCCCAAACAGTCTTAAGCACGCCGTATGGATAGATTCCGAGCACAGAATGACAAGCAAATTCTTAGGGCTCACTTCAGATAATAACACAGCAGGAGCACAAACATTAGAAGGACTGGTTAATAATAGAACACTGAACTCTTATCAGGCTACTGTTAAACTTAGTGATATTGAAATGCGCTCAATCACATGGGCAGATGACACAAAGAGTAACAATGGTGAAATGATTAAGCAAACACTTTCTTTTGCTCAAGCCGAGGTCCCTCAAAAATTAATTGTTCTAATCGATGCATCAAGGTCGATGAAAGACCATGCAAGCAATGTTTTTAACGCTCTTAAACAAATCCCAGAAACTATTGAAACAACATTCATAACAAACGAAGAACCTATATTAACGTACACAAACGTCGATAGCTTGATGGCAAAAACAAAATTTCTGGGAGGTCGTGACAACGTTCCAGCACTTGAAAAAGCGCTAAAATTAGCAGCGAGAGAGAATAAGACAGCGATTCTATGGATTCACGGGCCACAACCAGTTACCCTAGAGCAGCCAGAAATTCTAAACCAGATTTACTCTCGTTTTGAGCATCCTATACCACTATATGACTTTCCTATTAACACTGGGACAAACGTAGTCGCTAAAGAGATTGGAACGAAAAAGGCCTACACAGTCATTGCTCGCATACGCTCTGAATCTGAGGATCTACTGAAGCTTTTTTCCCTGTGGAGTAGAGAACATTTAGAAGCATCATTTTCTCGATTTAAAATCCCCATTCCCCCTTCTAATAGAATCGATAAAGGCTCAAGTCATATTACTCGCCTCTGGGCTTACGACCAAGCGCTTAGGTACCTAACAACAAAAAATACAACGGCTGCGGCGAATATCGCTATTTCATATCAACTTGTTACACCAGTAAGTGGGGCAGTAGTACTTGAAACGGCTAGTCAATATAGCGCTGCGGGGCTTACACCAGTAAAGCCTGGCACTGTTCCAACAATACCAGAACCAGAGCACTACGCATTAATGCTAATTGCAGCAGCAATGCTACTAATAGCCTATAAACAACGGAGGGCTCAGCCGTGCTCGCACCCTTAATAAGAACAACGAAAATGCGATTTATGTTATTACTATTACTGCAAATTGCATCATTCTGGCCGATATGGATATGGTATTACCAACGCACTTTCGATTACTCAGACGAGCCATGGGGGCTTGTCGCACTAGTAACATGCCTCGCTCTTTTGTCTATGGAGAAAATATGTTTGAAAAAGGAATTGAGCTTCTTGCTCTATCCGCTCGCACCACTAGTAGTTTATATCCTCTTTTTTTCAATTACTCCTATGCTAATAAAAGCAGCAATGGCTGTTACCTCCTTGGGACTAACACTCTATATAGGACTACGACGTAAGGAGAACTTGCAAATCTCAGCATTTTCAATTGCTCACTGGGGCCTACTTTTTCTTTCTCTTCCGATTCTAGCATCTCTACAGTTCTACCTCGGCTATCCTCTAAGGGTTTTCACAGCAGAGATTACTTTGTATTTATTGCGATTGCCTGGTTTTCTAGTAATTAGAGAGGGGGTAGTATTACGATATGGCGAAATTGCTGTTTCTGTGGATGCACCCTGTAGTGGCATCAAAATGCTTTGGGTTGGGATTTTTCTAGCACTAAGCCTTGCCGCAATGCGCAATTACTCTACCTCGCGCACACGGACTCTACTCTTTGGTTCTATACTTGGGGTAATAATTGCAAACATTTCGCGAGCATCCTCTTTGTTTTTTCTTGAGTCCGAGCTAATTCTTGCGCCAAAGTGGTTTCATGATGCGGCTGGGATAGCTGTATTTTCGGTCTTCGCCATTTCTCTACTATTACTAACGAGGGAAAAAGTGACCGATGTATAATCAAAGGATAGCTATTGCATTCTATACAATAACGTGCCTTGCTGCAGCACTCTGCCCACTAGTGACCTTTCGCACAATTTCTCAAGCGTCTGAGCATCAGCAGGTTGTATTTCCAAAGTATCTATATGGCAAAATGCTAACCCAACTACCAATGTCTGAGCGCGAAAAAAAGTTCGCCCTCACTTTCCCCGGCAAAATTCGCCGATTTTCTGATGGCTCCAATGAAATTATAATTCGGTATCTAACTAAACCGACAAGAAAACTTCATCCATCTTCTGATTGTTTTAGGGGACTAGGATATGAAATCAAACCACTCCCTGTGAAGAAAGAAATCGACGAAACTCTCTGGAGCTGCTTTCAAGCTAAAAAAGCTGAAGATACTATGAGAGTATGCGAATATATCTACGATGAACAGGCACACCATTGGCCTGACGTATACTCCTGGTACTGGTCGACCTTTCTAGGAGAGTCCGAGGGGCCATGGTGGGCAATATCCGTAGCACAAAGAGTTTTCAAATAGGAATCCCCCCTAGGCTTGCTCGATAGTCAATGGGAAAAGTTTTTTTAATGGTTTTTAAATTAGTGATATTAAGCACTTACGTCAAAACCTTGTTGCCGTTGCCGTCTTGTGGCATAATGACAATGTGGCAATAAAATCTTATAAAAACAAAGGCACTCTTGATATTGCACGTGCAAATAACACAAAAGAGAGCCGCAAGGTCTTGTCACTAACGCTGCACAGTATTGCGCGAAGGCGACTAGCTTTTTTGAATGCATCTCAGTCTCTTCAAGATTTAAGCTCAAGAAGAGGCCTTAGGCTTCATGCGCTAAAAGAGAATCGTGAAGGACAGCATGCTATATCTATTAACGATCAGTATAGAATCTGTTTTGTGTGGAGCGGTGAAGATGCAGAGTTAGTAGAGATTACAGATTACCACTGAGGAGATCTAATTATGAGTGATGAAGCTGATTTTCCAATCCCTGTACATCCGGGAGAGATATTACAAGAAATGCTTGATGAAAATGAGATTAGCCAAGCTGCGCTTGCAAAGCACTTGGGTATGGACCCTTCTAAGATAAATGAAATTTGTCGTGGCAGAAGAGGGGTTTCGACTGAAATGGCGGTGATGCTATCAAAAACTTTTAACCAATCTATAAATCTTTGGCTTAATCTTCAAAAGAATTGGGAACTTAGCCAGCTAGATCTGAGTGATTATGATGCGATTGAGCCGATAGAACTTTATGGATAATTTCTGTATTTATACTCTGCCGATAAGTCACCGTGGAGAAGGATTATTGTGTTGGAATTTAGCTCCATCGATGCGTGGCAACTAATAGCCTTTGGGGATTGAGCTGTAAAAGGAGTTTTCGCCTTGCGCAGCTATAAAAATAGATGTAGAATTTGAGCTGCTTATCGCCTTTTTGCTTTAGTCAGATTGGCCTTTGACTAGTAATAGATAATAACCCACGGAGTTGCTGTGTTTTATGGTAGGAATTATGAATTGGACCTATTGGATGGCTTGCTCAGCAAAAGGACATCTAGTCTCGTTACTTGTAAGGGGCGCAGGAGGATCGGTAAGAGTTCATTAATTCAGAAGTTTGCTGAGGAGTTTGAAACATTCTATTCTTTTCAAGGTTTAGCACCTAGGGATGGTATAAGTAATAGTTCTCAATTAGAAAATTATAGCGAGCAGCTATCACATCAGTTAGATTTACCTAAACTTAAGCTTGAGAATTGGACCCAAGCGTTTTCGTTACTTGCGAATAATTGCAAGGACAAGAAGGTATTAATTTTGCTAGATGAAATATCCTGGATGGCGTCAAAGGATAAAGATTTTGTCGGCAAATTGAAAATTGCTTGGGATACTAAATTTAAAAATAATCCAAATTTAATAATGGTATTATGCGGATCTGTTTCTTCGTGGATAGAGAATAATATACTTAATGATTCAGATTTTATGGGTAGAATCTCGCTTGAGATTGACCTTGCAGAGTTACCAATTGATGTTTGTTCTAAGTTTTGGCAGCCTCTATCGGGTTGCCCGGGAGGACAGCACTCAGAGCTAGTATCAGATTTTGAAAAGATTAAGATTTTATCTGTCACAGGAGGAATTCCTAGATATCTGGAGGAGATTCATGTTGGGCAAAGTGCGGAAGATAATATTAAGAGGTTGTGCTTTACAAAAGAAGGGATCTTATTCACAGAGTTTGGAAAGATATTTAATGATATATTTGATAAACGAGCCTTGTTGTACAAAGAGATTGTTACAACTCTTGTAAATGGACCGTGCTCTCATGCTCAAATATGCGATAAGTTGGGAAAACATCAAAGTGGAACTATTAGTAAGCATATCACTGAACTTGCAACAGCGGGGTTTATTAGTAGAGACTATGTTTGGAAATACGATGGCAATAAAACATCTTTAAGTCGTTATCGTTTAAAAGATAACTATCTTAGATTTTATCTTAAATATATAGATCCCAATAGAGAAAAAATATTATCGAATTTCTACAAGAATGTATCATTAGAAAATCTACCTAATTGGTTTGCTATTCTTGGGTATCAATTTGAAAATCTAGTGTTACATAATATTAACATTATATGTGGAGTTTTGGATATCGATCCAAATAGTATTTTAAGTGCAGCGCCTTATTTTCAGAAAAAGACAAGTAAGAATAAAGGGGCATGCCAAATTGACTTATTAATAAACACTAAGTTTCATACGTTGTATCTCTGTGAAATGAAATTCAGAAAAAACATCAAGTCAGACATTATTTCACAGATTTCAAATAAGATAGATTTGCTCGTACGTCCAAAATACTATTCCGTTAGGCCAGTGCTAATATACGAGGGAGAATTAGAGGAGCGAATTCAAGAAACAGAGTTTTTCTTTAGGAAAATAAGGTTTGGGGATTTTTTACATTAAAATGAATTCAACAAAAAACATAATTGAAAAAATCTGGGAGTCTCATGTCGTTTCCCAGCAGCAGGGTCATCCTGCTATATTTGCCATAGATTTAATGCTTTTACATGAGGTGACTTCTGCTCAGGCGTTTAGCAACCTGGATGAAAAAGGGATTGAAGTTTTTGATTCTGGGCGGCTAAGCGAAAAACAATACTGATGGGCATTGTGGGAAGTGCAAACATTAGAACTCTTTAGCTACAGAACGGCTATCAGCATACTCCTGGATGTATGAGTTTTCTAGCAATATTAGGAGAGCACATCAAAAAAGCACCGATAAATGGATATCTACTAGGACCCCTGTATGCTTCAGATAAGACCCATCGAATATTACACCAGAGATACTCAAAGCACCTGAGTCACAAGTACTTGTGCACGCTAGGCAGTTAGCACATTCTACTCCCGTAGAGTCCTTCATGGGATTGAGTCCCATGGGGCAAGCCTTTGTGCAGTCGCCACAATCCGTACAGAGCGATTTGACGCGGCGAATTCGGGCAATTCTTTGTGAGCCTAGTATTGAGTATAGCGCACCACCTGGGCAAAAATAGCGACACCAAAGACGCTTTGAGATGAATATCTCCGAAAGTGTTAGAAGCAACAAAAACATAGAGGCAAAGGTAAGTCCAGCAATGTGCCAAGCACAAAGACACCTTGCTCTGCTTGTTCAAAATCTAGCACACTTTATTCTGCCGCTGGATTTTTTGGTTATGCAATCATTTAATTGCGTTGATCATGAGGAATCGATACTGTTGAGGTTGTTACAGTTTTATTCCCTGAATAATCTGTGGCAGTGTATATGATCTCGTAAACTCGCCCTTCTTTTCGTTTGTCAAGGCGATCTGCCTTGACATCAAATTTTCTATCATCAGTTTCATAATCAGCAGACTGTATATTAGTATCAAGATCATCACAATCATCACATTTGATAGAATCTAAAATTACTATGGGATTTGGATCCTCATTATCATGAACATGAATAGTAGCTGTAATCTCTATCATTTTCTTATTTGGAGGCCAAATTTCAGAAGGTGATAATGATACGCTAAGAACTGGTGGAGTAATATCTATAGGGATAGGATTGTCATCTATTTGTATGATTTTAGATGCAACAGTTGAATCACCAAAAATTACAGTGAAATGGGCTTTTAAGAATATCTGCTCAACTTGTTCATTAGAAATTCTAAAACCAAAACCATTTAAACTGTTTCCTGGTTGAATATAATAAGAACTAGATTTTGATGTCCACTTTACCTCATATTCAAGAGATTCCTCAGTAAATACGAGCTTGCCATTCCAGCCTTCAGGTGAATAGATTTCAATAGGTTCTGTTTTTAGTTCTGGAACACCATGAAAATAATCATACCCAACCGTAACGCTTGTGATTACAGCACTACTTGACTCATTAACCACCCTATATAAATAATCATTAGCCTCAGCATACGTTTTTGCATAACTATAAACGCTACTTGAATGTTCTTGTGAATTAGCGTGTAACCCCATTGGCAAGCAACATAATAAAAAAAAGGTAAAGCAAATATTTTTTGAATGTTTCATGTAATTTTCCTTGTAAATAATTTCTCTATAAATATTAACGACGAGAGAAGTGATTTGGATCGCCAGTCGGGTCAAATCTATGAAGACCGCATTAAAAAACCAATACGGGGTTACTTTTAAACTGACTTAAGTTCTTGAAATTTTTAGATCAGCTCATTTCCTATACATTTAAGTCCTATTAAAAAGTAACCCCACACTAGTTTTTTTACCCAACTGGAATAATTACCTGTTATCCGGCTAATTTGCCCAAGCTACAGCAATCTATCGTTTGTTTTTGACGAATTGCTCTAAATCTATTTTGAGTTTATGCATTCGTTTAATCAAAAGTAGAGCTGTTTTATTTTGTGCTATGTCAGTTGGCCTTCTGGCACGATGGATCCAAGCGATAATCTCAGCGATTGAATTGGTCGGGTTAAATTCATTGCGAGATTCAACGTTTTTGAAAATTTTGTATTTTTCCTCGATATTATTAGTTGCGTGATAAAACTCTTTTGAAATTGTTTCCAAAGTGACATCGGCATATATCAAAGTCATCCGAATATCAGTATGGCCAAGAAGTTTTTTAATACTTTCGATTCTCATACCAGCGTTAATAAGAGAACATGCGTAGGAATGGCGAAACCGATGAGACGTAATTGGTTCATTTGTGTCTAAGTCTTTTGAAGCGTGCTTGAGAGCTAGTCGATACTGGTTGTATTTAATTTTAGAACAAGAATGTTCAATAAGGTAAGTTCGCGTTGTTGGGTTTTGTTGTTGAAGCTCACGCACTATACCTACAGTCTTTTCATCGAGAGGTACGAGTCGTTCATTGTCTAGTTTTCCCAAAGGTACTTTTATAAATGTATTGCCAGCATGGTTTGAGTGTAGACAATCATAAGGCATCGCCATTAGTTCTCCAATTCTCAAACCCGTATTCCTCATTAAGAGTAATCCTTTAAGTAAAACAGATTTGGACTCAGCGAATCTTTTTTGCAGTTC
>JAVJHY011492583.1:0-12325 GCA_035593235.1 Phascolosoma agassizii | reverse complement strand
ATCACGAACGGCCCGAGCAGCAGCGACACCGTGGTCTCGAACTGGGAGATGTCGACGTGCACGCCCGCACCCGTGCGGTCTCGTTCCTCGAGACCGGTGAGCACACAGAAGGCGGCGTGGAGGGAGCTCATGTAGTCGGGAGGAGCCACGGTGGCGATACCGGCCGGGTCGCGGTCTTCGTGACCGGTCAGATCGTCGATCCCGACGAGCGGGGCCTGGTTGGGTCCCCACGCCACGAACGGGTAGTAGGGGGCTTCGGGATCCGCTCCGAAGCCGGGGAGTTGCACGTAGACGATGTCGGATCGAACCGCTTTGACCGATTCGTAGTCGAGCCCGAGGTCGGCGAGGGCCCGTGCCCCGATGTTGGCGAGAAACACGTCGCACTCAGCGAGCAGCCTCCGGGCTGCTGCCTGGCCTTCGGGATTCTTGAGATCGAGCGCCACGCTGCGCTTGTCGGCATTCATCTCAGACACGTAGGGGCTCGAATCGGGAACCACCGGTGCGAGCTCCTCGTTGTCACGCAGCCAAGAACTGCCGATCAGCCGCACGATGTCGGGGCTCGTCGGCGACTCAACCTTGTAGACATCGGCTCCGTGATGAGCCAAGAGCCGCCCCGCGTTTGGCGACGCGATCGCGATTCCGAGCTCAAATACCTTGACTCCATCGAGCAGACGAACCATCGGACTGCTCTAGCACGAAATGCCGCGCCGCGCTCCATGACGCAAATGAGCCTCAGTGGCGCTCGGCGATGCCCCAGTCGATCGCGTTCACCAGCAGCCGGTCGAAATCGGCGGTTTCCCACGAGCCGCGAAAGGTGGGGGTCGACACGCCATCGGAACCAACCGACTCATCGAAGAACGGCTGGCCGTTGGTTGCCGGGGAGTGATTGTGGCCAAGCGCGTAGTAGACCACAGCCCCCGCCCCGACCCGATGCATCAAGCCGATCGCTCGCGTCTTCCCATCGGGAAGGAGGGAGGTGTCATGGTCGTAGGCGAACCCGAAACCAGGTTTCGGATCTTCCGGGAGTTCGGTGGTGAGGAGGATTTCGGTGTTGTCGAGATCGGTTAGCTCGATGAAATACAGCTCATCGCAGGTCTCGAACGAGGAGGCGACACCGGCGGTGAGGGAGTGCTCGGCCACCTGCACGTCGAATCGTCTGACCGGCGGGTGGTTGAGGAAGAACCCGCCAAGCGTGTCGTGATGTGAGGATCGCACCATCCGTCGGCCGCGACGGCCATCTTCGAGACGGACGGCGCGCCCACCGGCCGATCCGTGAAGTGCAAGCCATCGCCCACCGGCCGCCAACCACGCTTCGATGGCGGCGTTCTGTTCATCGTTCGGGTAGGGACCGGCCGTATAGGTGATCAGGAAACGATTCACGTCGAGCCAGGGGCCGACGCTGTCGAAGTTCATCGCCACGGTTGTTCGCGCCTCGGTGGCGGCGAGCCGGTTGAGGAGCTGCAGCCGGGCGTAGTCCATGTCGTGGGCGGCTCCCGAACCGGCAGGGAAGCCACCGACGATCAGATGTACGCCGGGGGTTTCATCAATAGCCATCAGGATTCTCCCGTCCGAGCACGGCGGAGCAGCCATCCGAGCATCGCCAGCCCCAACCCAGCCGAAACCGCAGCTGCCACCTTCTTCTTGGGTCCCGACGTCTCGTCGTCCGCCGTCTTGGCGCCAGAGGTGTTGCCCCCCGACCTGGGCCGGAAGGTATCGAGCCCAACCGGACGCACCGAGGACGCAGGAGAAACAGGGGCGGTGGGAACCGGGGCGGCGGTGGCGGCGGTCGGGGCGGTGGGAGCCACCGACGGGTTTGGAGCCGGTCGATCGGCCAGCGCGAGGCTTGCGCTCTCGATCTTCTCGGGCTGGTTTGAGCCGGCGGGTTCGATGTTGTTGCCGCTCGCACCCGATCCGTTTCGACCAGAGCGAGCTTGGCTCGATCGAGCCGGGTTCTCGGCCAACGGCACCACCGTGACACCGTCGTCGAGCTCGACCGCCCCTGCGTTCGCCGTCACCAGTGCATGCCGCTCGTCGGCTAACGAATCCGCTTGAAGGTCGGCCATCGCGAACGGCTCGGAAGCCTCAGGGGCCCGGCTCTCGCTCGCCAGCGCCGCCGTGACCCCACCGTCGGGCTGATCGTCTACCGCTAGGGCCACCGGTGCGGATGACGCAGTGGGCACAGCGCCCGCGCCACGGAAAATGGCGAGCCCCACGAGGGCCACAACGCTCATGGTGAGGTAGGCCGTCCGGTAGTTGGAGGCATCGCGAATGATGCCGACCACGAGGGGGCCCAAGCCCACCCCGGTGACCATCAGCAACGACCCGAGACCGTAAATGCGCGGATAGTCGCGAATGCCGAACGCGTCGGCGAGGAGCAGTGGGTGAAGCATGAGCAGGTTGCCCATGGCGGCGCCGAGGATGAACACCCCGATGAGGATGGTGAGCCGCTGTTCGGCGAGGCCGATAATGGAGATTCCGATCGCCTGCACCACGATCAGCGCCGAGGTCAGGAAGCCGAGCCGGAAGCGGGTGGCCGCCAGGCCACCGAGGAGACGAGCGGCCACGCTAGTGGAGGTAACCACCACCAAGGCGAGCCTGGCCGCGTCGAGGTCGACGGTGTCTTTCGTGAGTTTGAAGACGTGCTGGATGGCGCCGACCTGCGCTCCCATCACGAGGATGAACCCGGCCGACACAAACCGGAAGTAGCGCGTCTTGACCGCCTCGGCGAACGGCACACCGACGGGGGCGGACGCGGTCTGGCCCTTCTTTAGGGCGGTCTGCCCGTCGGGCCGCAGCCCGAGTGACTCAGGCGATGGCCGGAGCAGCAACAGGGTTATCGGCACCATCCCAAGCCAATAGGCAATCGCCAGCTGCGGGGCGAGATCCACCAGCGATCGATCGTCGATCACCTGCGCGATAAACGGAGTGATGGCGATCCCGCCCACCGACAGCCCGGTCGACGCGATCGACAAAGCGATCGATCGCCGCACGTGGAACCATCGGGTCACCAAACTCGTGGCTGGCACGAGCCCGGCGAAGGCGTACCCGCCGCCATAGATGATGAAGACGGCGAACATCTGCCACTCGGTGCGGATCTGCCCGAGGAGCAGAATCCCGACGGAAGCGATCGTGGCACCAACCACCATCACGGCTCGGATGTCGAAGCGACTGATCAGACCGCCGGCGAAATAGCCAGCGATCCCCGAGACCACGAAGAACGTGCCGGTGCCTGCTCCGGCCATCCCCACGCTGAAGCCCTGCTCGGCCACGAGCGCGTCGAGAAACACGCCCTGGGCGTAGAAGGCGAACCCCGACCCTGTGGTCATCGTGAGGAAGATTCCGGCCAGCACCAACCAACCGCGGAAGATCCGCGGTTGAGCAGCCGCCGGTTTCGTACCGTTCATCCCAACAACCTACGGATCGCAGGCCCACAACGGTTAGTTGGCGGGGTTGGGGCACGAGCGGTGTGGGGTGGCGCTCGGGGCATTGGCGACCGATGATGGAGCGTGGACGTTGTTGAGTACACCGATGCAATGTGTTCCTGGGCGTGGGGCACTGAACCGAAGTTGCGGCTGCTGCACTGGCGCTTCGATGACCAGGTGGAGTCGTGGCGCTACGTCATGGGTCACCTGGTCGAAGACGAGCACATGCCCACACGCGATCGGGTAGCCGATGCGCCGAAGCTCGGCGAGTACTGGAAGGTGGTGTGCGATCAGACCGAGATGCCACGCCCCGATCCGCTCCATCGATCGCCGGCCGGCAGCGGAGCATCGGGGCTGGTGGCGAAGGCCGCCCAGCACCTCGGGCACCCCCGAATCGACCAGGTCTTGCGGGCGCTGCGGGAGGCCACCTTCGTCCACGGCGAGCCACCCGACACGATCGAGCGTGCGGTGGCGTCGGTTGCGGGCGTAGCTGGGCTCGATACCGCCAAGCTGGCTGCAGTTCTAGATGGCGACGAGGTGGCCGAGGCCTATGGAGCGGACCAGGAGGAGACGAGATCTCCGAACGAGTTCGTCTTGAACCTCCAAGGCGACCGCCCGGGTATCGGCAGGGCCCGCGAAGCTCGCGACGGGCGCATGCGCTTCGTGTTCCCAACACTCGTGATCGGCGAGGTAACGGTGCCTGGCTGGATGCCGTATGAAGACTATGAGCGTGCAATGTTCGCGGCGGGGGCCAGCCCGACCGAACGGACCGCGTCGAATCCGAGCCCGGCCGACGCGTTCCACCGTTGGGGCCGACTCTCCGACCATGAGCTGCGCTTCCTCTGCGGACCCGACGCTGCGCTGCCCGAGGGGGTCGAAACCCACCGTTGGCCCGGGGGCACGCTGTTCATCGGGGCCTGATATCGGTCAAGAGCTTGTTTGAGCGCTGGGGTGGAAGCACGGCTCAAATCCGTGCTCGAGCGCCAGCAGCGATGTGGGTGGCGTGAGCACCCGCACTTCGATGTCCGGAGGCCGGGTGACCGGCTGGCCCCAGCCGGCGAATCCGAAGGGCTGAAGCCGCGGCCCGCGCACGAGATGAGGGCGCCCGCTCGACGGTTCGATGATCACCGCCCCATCGGCAATGTCGTCGAGTGGCCGGCTAACCAGGATGCGATCTTGGGCTCGGGCGAGCCCCCGACCTCTTCGCAATCGTTCGGCGGCGAGGCGGCGGTTGAGCTGAGGAGCCAACACCGGGCTGGTCGATCGTCGCTCCCCGTCTTCTGCGGGCGAAGCTGTGGCTAGGCCCTCCGTCACCGCTCCTCGGTAGGCCAGGTAGTCGTCTCGGCGACACAGCCCACACGGGCGATGACCGGCAGCCAACGCCACGGCATCGTCGAGGAAGAAGAGCGGCGTCCAGGTTCGGGGAGCATCGAGTGGGTGGCGCCAGTTGCGGAACCGGGTGCGACAGATGATCCACAGGGAGCCGTGATGATGGCGGACGAGCTCTCCGGACTCGTTCACAAGACAGCCGCGATTGCCCGTGAACATCCCTCGGGCCGCCACCGGATAGAGATCGCCCCACGGGTCGATCCGGTTCTGCCTCGGAGTTTCAGGGTCGGGTTTCAGGGTTAGTTTTCAGAGTTAGGGTTGAAGCTGAGGGTAGTTAGCAGTCGAGCCCGCGCCAGCGGAGCTTGTATCGTCATGGGAAGTTTTTGTGAATAGAAATTGAGCGCGGGAGCCGAAAACTCCGAATCCGACGGCGAGCCCGAGGAGCTACGGAGCAACCTCGGCGGACCTGGCGGAACCGGGCCTGCGGCCACGGTACCCAGCGGGCTTCGCCACGGCCTGCGAGCCTTCCGCTACCGAGATTTCCGTCTGTTCTTCATCGGGGCACTCGCCTCCAACACCGGAAACTGGCTCCAGAACCTCGCCGTACCGTTCGTGTTGTTCGAACTCACCGGCAAATCGATCTGGGTGGGACTGGCAGGATTCGCTCAGTTCATACCTTCGTTCGTCCTCGGGCCGCTGGGCGGCTCGCTGGCCGATCGCCTCGACCGTCGCAAACTGCTGATCGCCACCCAGTTCGCCATGGCTGTGTCAGCGTTTCTGCTCTGGGCCACTTGGGCCGCCGGTTGGCGTAATCCATGGCTCATCCTCGCCGTCACAGCCCTCACCGGCGTGTTCAGCGGCCTCATGATCCCGAGCTGGCAGGCCTTCGTGCCCTCGCTTGTACCCAAAGAGGATCTGGCGTCGGCGATCACACTGAACTCCACACAGTTCAATGCCTCTCGGGCGATCGGACCGGCCTTGGCCGGCCTACTCTTGGCCACGGCCGGCCCAGGGGTGGCGTTCTTCCTCAACGGGCTCTCCTTCGCTGCGGTCATCGCTGTGCTCTGGCTCGTCCGCCCGAGGCCCTTGGAACGGCGGTCCGGCCCGGCCGAAGGCGTGCTCGCCGGGTTCAAGAGCGCGATCGTCTACATCAGAGGTCGCACCGGGATCTTGATCAGCATGATGTGCGCCATGCTTGTTGCCTTCTTCGGCAACCCGATCACCCAATTCACCGTTGTGTTCACCGAAGAGGTCTATTTTGCTGGTCCACGCGTGCTCGGGGTGCTCGCTTCTGCGGTAGGACTTGGAGCGGTGCTCGTGGCCCCCGCCCTCTCGAGCTGGGACACGCTGGTGCCCCGCTCAACCGTGGTTCGGTGGGGGCTGCCCTTCTATGGGCTCGCGGTGATCGCGTTCGGAGCTGCCCCGAACTGGCCGCTCGGGCTGGTTGCCCTCATGCTCGTAGGGGCCGGATTCCTGGCTGTGATCGCCACCAGCAACACCGCGGTTCAGCTGATCGTGACCGATGAGATGCGGGGCCGGGTGATGTCGGCCCGGGTGATGGGATTCACGCTCGCATTCCCACTCGGCTCGCTGGCCCAGGGTGCCCTCGCCGATGTGTGGGGCCCGCAGACCACCGTGATCGTGTCGGGATGCTGTCTGCTGATCTTCGCCCTCTATCTCGCGTCGAAGCCAGCCATGTTGGTAAATCTCGATCGAACCGATGACACCCCGGATCGGATCTGAGCCGCCACTATCAGCGGGTGAGCCAGCCGTGGGCCTGAGGCTTGCGTCCAGCGCTCGGATCGAGTCGAACGTGCACGATCGCTGGGCCCTCGAGGGCGGCCGCTGCATCGAGGGCCGGCCGTAGATCGGCTGTCTCCTCCACGTAGAACGCGCCAGCTCCGAACGCCTCTGCGATCTTTTCGTAGCGGGCGGTTGGCAGGTACATGTTTGGCGGGGGTGGCCCATCCTCGGGCATTTCGGCCATGCCGCCACCGATGCCGTTGTTGTTGAGGATCACCACGATCACCGGCAGGTTGTAACGACAGATCGTCTCCATCTCCATGCCGCTGAACCCGAATGCTGAATCGCCCTGCACCGAAACCACACGCTTGCCGGGGTTGCAAACAGCCGCCGCGACGGCGAAGCCCAGGCCGATGCCCATCGTGCCGTAGCTTCCGGCGTCGAGCCGGTGGCGAGCGTTGGTGTTTGGCATCTGGGTGCGGCCGATGTCCATCGTGTTGGCCCCTTCACCGATGATGAGATCATCGGGGCGGAGCCAGTCGGCGATATCGCGAAACGCCCGGTAGTAGTTGGTCGGTGAGGAATCGTCGGCCTTCATACCGGCCACCGCTTCCTCGTTGGCCGCGATCTTGGCCGCAATCGAGCTGCGCCACGGTGTGTCCGCCTCGTAGCGCCACGGATCGTCGGCGAGCTCGGCGTTGAACTGACCCATGATCGCCTTGCCGTCACCGACGAGCGCCACTTCGGCGGGAACGTTGTGGCCGATCTGTTCGGGATGGGTGTCGAGCTGGAGCACCTTGACGTTGGGGTTGAACCGGGGCGTCTTACCGAAGTGCATGATCCAGTTGAGCCTCGCTCCGGCCAGCAGGATTACGTCGGCCTCCTCCAGCGCGAGCGAGCGGGCGGCTCCCACCGATAGCGGATGATCGTCGGGCACCACGCCTTTGCCCATCGGCGAGGCGAGGAACGGCACCTGGGTGCGATCGATGAACTGGCGCACATCGTCTTCGGCCCGAGCCCAAGCCATGCCCTTGCCAATGATGGCCAACGGCTTCTTGGCCGACTTCAACGCGGCGATGGCTCGACGCACCGAATCGGGTTCGGCGTGGGTTCTCGGCGGTTCGCCAACCGTGGGGGCGGTGCCGATCGTGTCGGCATCTACCCGCCCGTCGATCACGTCGGCCGGCATGTCGAGATACACCGGCCCCGGTCGACCGAACAGCGAGGTGCGGATGGCCTGCTCCACGTAGTAGGGGATCTTGTCGTGGGTCTCCACCCGGTGGGCGTACTTGCACCACGGCTTCGCCGCCGCCACCTGATCCTCTTCCTGGAAGGCTCCCATCCCGTTCTGGTCGGTAGGCGATGCACCGCCGATCAGGATCATCGGCCACATATTTTCCTTGGCGTTGGCCAACCCGGCGAGAGCGTGGATCACGCCAGGGCCGGAGACCACCAGGCACCCCTGGGGGCGACCGGTCAGGTAGCCCGCGGCCTGGGCCGCGTAGGAGGCCGACTGCTCGTTGCGCATCCCGATGAAGGTGATGCCCTCCTTCTGACACGCCATCGCGATCGGTACGACCGGGAATCCGACGATGCCGAAGACGTACTCGACACCCTGTTGTTTGAGGTTGGCGGCCAGTATCCGGGCCCCTGAAATGTCAGCCATGGCGAGAGGCTAGATCGTGGGGGTCATCAGCGCATCATGGCTGGCTGACTCGCAACTGGGTGCTACTGCAGCGGCGAGAACTTCGTGGGGTTGAGTATCCGGTTCTCGATGTGGTGCACGAGCGGCCCGTCGAGCTCAGACTCGCCTCGTGCCTTCTTCCAAACGGGGTCGGCCGCGAACGCGGCCCACGCCGTTTCGCGATGGGCGAGGTCTTCGAAGCCGAGGATGTACCACAGCTCATCGCTCCGCCCACCGATCGAGTTCATCCAGTAGCCAACGTTGGTGATGCCATGCTTCTCGAACAGCCCGAGCGTGTGATCGTTGAATCGGGTGAGGAGGGCCCCCATCTTTCCAGGGTGGGCGGTGTAGATACGGAGTTCGTGGATCATCCCCCCGTGTTAGCACCAGCCGAGCAATCCGGCCTCATGGTGGACCCGAAGCGGCCAGACTAGGCCGATGGGTTCGCTACTGATCGTTACCGGTCCGCCGGGTGCCGGGAAGTCGACGGTGGCGAAGGCGTTGGCAGAGCGAACCTCGCCGAGCGTGCTGGTGGAAGGCGACGCCTTCTTCGGATTCCTCGAATCCGGCATGATCGAGCCGTGGCTGCCCGAGTCGAGCGAGCAGAATCGCGTGGTCACCGAAGCTGCCGCGCTTGCCACCGGCCGTTTCGTCGAGCGCTACAACACGATCTACGACGGGGTGGTCGGTCCGTGGTTTCTTCCAACGTTCGCCGGAGCGGCTCGACTCAGCGTGTTCGACTACGTGGTGCTGTTGCCCCCGGCCGCTGTGTGCGTGGAACGGGTGCAGACCAGAACTGGCCACGGCTTCTCCGATGAGGCGGCAACCCGCAAGATGCACGCCGAGTTCACCGCCGCCAGGGCCAACGCAGGCTTCGTGATCGACAACTCTGAAGCCGACGTGGCCGATGTGGTGGCGACCATCGAGGAGGCAAGGCGACGGGGCGATTTGCGCACGGAGCTCCCCGCCGAGTCGGGTTGAGCGGAGTGATCACCCCGATAGCGCGGCCTCGTCTGATCGTGCTCGCCCTCAGCCTGGTTGCGATGTATGCGTGGGGGCTGGCCTTCTATGGGCTCGGCTTCTATGTGCTCCGGCTCACCGAACTGCGGGGATGGAGCCTCTCGCTCCTCTCCAACGTCACGCTCATCTTCTACCTGACCTCGATGGTGCTCGGTTTCTGGGTGAGCACGATCATCGCCCGCCGGGGTTCGCGGGTGGTGTTCCTCGCCGGCGCCGCCGCCTTGGGCGGAGCGGTCATCCTGCTTCCCCATGCCCGCGGTGTGGCCTCGCTGATCGCGGTCTATCTGCTCTTGGCTGTCGGTTGGTCGGGCACGAACTCCGTGCCCATCAGCACCACGATCATGGCCTGGTTTCCGATCGGGCAGCGCGAGCTGTCGGTGGCTTTGATCGGAGCGAGCTTCGGCGGCATCGCGATCATTCCCGTGCTCGGATTGCTCGACGAACGCTACGGCTTCGCCACCGCCCTCACGGTGGTAGGGATCTCCGAAATAGTTGTGGTTGGAGTCTTGGCGTTGTTGGTGATCGACACGCCGCCACCGGCGGCACCGCTCGAAACCCGTCCTAGTGCCACTATCGCGTGGCACCTCCTTCGCGAGAGCCGCTATTGGATGGTGGCCGCCGGTCTGGCGTTCGGCATCTGTGTGCAGGGCGGGTTCCTCGTGCATCAGCTGTCGCTCCTCGCCACGGTTGCCTCCGATGCCGATGCCACCCGCATCGTTGGTCTTGCCACGTTTGCGGCCCTTGTTGGGCGTCTCGGCCCGATCGCCATTGGCGACAGGATCGCGCCGCCTTTGGTCGGTGCGGCCTACGTGCTGGTTCAAGCGGCCGCCCTCTTCGGCATCGCGGCGCTGCCTCACACCGTTGCGCGCCTGAGTGTGCTGAGCCTGGTGTTCGGTCTGGGGGTGGGGGTGTTGATCACGATGCCGCCGTTGCTGACGAGATCGGCCTTTTCCGACGTTGCGTTCACCTCGGCCTATCCAGTCATCAACTTGTCGTTTCAGCTGTCGCTGGCCACCGGTGCGCCGCTGGTGGCATTGGCCCACCGACAACTCGGCGGGTACGGGCCGGCGATGTGGTTTTTCGCCACCGCCCACCTCCTCGCCGCCGGTTCGTTTCTCCACCTGCACCGTCGAACGAAGCGGTTCAGTCGAGCGAGCGACGAGGGACTTGTGCCAGGTTGACGTCCCACCCCCGCGAGCCGAACATCTCCACCCGTCGACTGGCGAAACGCCAGCGCTCGTCTTCCACGGCAAGCTCGTCGGTGTAGCGGCCCCAAAGCTCGAAATCGGTGGCGTCGGTCTTGCGATGCCAGGCGTACACGTACGAGCTTGCGGCAGCGGTGTCAGCACCGGTGCGAACAACCCTGATGTTGCTCATGTGATGGGCCGTTGCGGTAAACAGCCGCAGCAACTTCTTGACGTGTACCTGCAGGGTGTCTCGACCTGTCACCGCCGTGCCTTCGTCGAAGGCCCCGTCGATGCAGAAGAGCGACGCCCACAGCTCCGGCTCACAGGTGTCGACGTAGTTGGCGTAATCGAGAATTGTGTCGGTTACCGCCGCGGTGACTTCAGCATCGGTCCAGGTGCGCTCTGTCTTGTGGCTCATCGCCTCTTCAGCCGTCGTCTCATCGCTCATCTCCCAAACCGTAGATCGCCGCCAGCCGGGGCACCCGCTGAGTGGCCACCTGGGTTGGGATGGTGCGACCCAACTACGATCGGCTCCGATGAGCACCGACCGAGGACAGGCCCGCTCCCCCGGACCGTCATACCTGAGCGTCGTGGCCGCCGACCAAACGGCACCACCGTCCGCTCTCGTCGACGAGTCCTACGTCTGGATCAACACCGACAACATCGACGTTGCCCGCTACACGAGTCGGGAGTTCCACGAACGCGAGATGAGCCAACTCTGGCCGCGCACGTGGCAGATGGCATGCCGCCTCGAACACATCCCCGATCGTGGCGATCACATCGTCTATGAGATCGGCGACCTGTCGATCATCGTGGTGCGGGTGAGCGACACCGAGCTGAAGGCGTTCCACAACTCGTGTCTGCACCGCGGCACCACCCTCGTGGAAGGGTCGGGGAACACCGCGATCTTCAAGTGCCCGTTCCACGGCTTCGCCTGGAGCATCGACGGGTCGTTCCGAGGCATGCCGGCCGCCTGGGATTTCCCTCACATCGACGAGGCCGAGTTCTGCCTCCCGGAAGCTGCCGTGGCCATCTGGGGTGGGTTCCTGATGATCAACCCCGACGGCACCGCTCCCCCGTTCGAGACCTACGCCGCGCCGCTGAACGAGCACTTCGCCCCCTACCCGCTCGATGATCGCTACATCGCCCACCACGCCTGCCAGGTGGTGGCCGCCAACTGGAAAGCCACCCAAGAGGCGTTCATGGAGGGCTATCACGTCTCGACAACCCACCCGCACACGCTCCGTTTCGCCAACGATTTCGAGTGTGCCTACGACGTGTTCGAGCCCAACGTCAGCCGTTTGGTGCAAGCCTTGGCCGTGCCGGCCAACCACCTCGCCGGTCAGGTTCCTCAAACCGAATTAGCCAGCGTGATTCAGCGAATGCTCCCGAGGGAGGATCGCCGCGACGTGCCCGACGATGTTCAGGCCCGACCCTGGTTGGCGCAACGGTTCCGCCATTCGCTCGGTCGACAGTGGCGATGCGATCTCACCGCCACCTCCGAAGCCGAGATGCTCGACAGCATCCAGTACTTCCTGTTTCCCAACTTCTTCCCCTGGGGCGGCTACGCGCTCCCCATCACCTACCGCTTCCGGCCATGGGGCGACGATCCCAACACCTCGCTCATGGAGATCATGCTGCTCCACCCCATCCCCGACGACGGCGCCTGGGAAACCGCCGAGCCTTATTGGCTCGCCACCGACGACTCCTGGACCAAAGCTCCCGGGTTCGAAGCCCTCGGCATGGTGATCGACCAAGACATGGACAACCTGGCCCGAGTGCAACGTGGCTTGCGCGCCGCCAACCACAAAACGATCACGCTGAGCGACTACCAAGAGATCCGCCTCCGCCACTTCCACCGCCGCCTCGACGAAACCCTCAGCTAACCCTCCCGGGCGCTCCTCAGGGGTCCCCCCCCCCCCCCCCCCCCCCCCCCCCCC
>JAVJHY011492254.1:0-13090 GCA_035593235.1 Phascolosoma agassizii | reverse complement strand
AGGGATAATAGAATTTATGATGTTTCCGCCCACTACGTCGTTACGTTTCAAGGCGCCCACAACAGCCAATTCACGGGCAATATTGTTGAGAACTGCACGCTCTCAAAGCAAATCATTCGCGTCCGGTCAACTGCAGATAAGTCGGTGTTTAAGAATAAAAACTGCAAAATAAAGAATAATCACTTTTTTAAAAATAAGGTGGATGATAATGGTTGGTCCGATCAGATCCGTCTCTATACAAATAGCTTTGAAAACTTTGAAATCGATGGAGATACTCTTGATCCGAAAAAGACGTACATTTATAATGGAAAAAGACGCAGCTTAGCTGAGTTTCAGAAAATCGGCTTTGAAGAGAATGCTAAGGTCAGTAAAGCGAGCTTGCTCGCTCCTGACACCTCTAAAAGTGAAGATGATAATAAGGCTCCAAACGAAGATCCAAACCCCTCTGAAGGGGGAGGCACGGTGTTAGTCGATGATGCACTAGATAAATCAACCGATGGCGACGAGAAAGGATCTGGACGTTTTGTCTCTGGCGGTGGATGGCAGTCGGAAGGTGGCAAAATAGTATTTGACGCTGGCCGTAAATTGACCAACGGTTACTTTGAAGCGAAGATGAGGGGATGGACGGCGCCAGCATCCGGTGAGGACAAATCTCATCCTCTTTCTGGCTGGGAAAACAAGAGTCAATATAGCGAAGAAACCCAAGAGGGATCCTATTGGAATTGGCGCATTGGGGATAACTATTCGGTGTTTAAGCTTTTGGCTGCGCCTCAAGGATTTTCCACTTTTGAGCAGACGCGGAAAGGACTCAGCAGCAAAGTTAACTCCGGTCAACCAAGCAGTTGGCATACCTATCGGGTACAGTGGAATAGTGGAACCGTGGAATTCATTTTTAACGGCACAGTACTAAAAAGTTGGGAGTTTGACCGTTTTAGTATTCGCTATTTTACTATTGGCAAGGATGATTTATATGGCGTTACTAACCCGGCCCCGATCATTTCCGACGTCAAAATTGTTGATCTATCGGCCGCAACCACCAAGAATGTCGAAAGCGCTCAGATTAGTGGGAGTGGAGCGGAGATCAGGGAAACCTCCAGTATTGCGGAAGCAACCATCACCAACCCTGCTTCCGCAAGGGCTGCTGTTCCTACCCCAGTTAATCATGGGCCGGGAACACCCATTTCTGTGACGACCTACGAAGACGCCGAAGACAATAAAGTTTCTGGTTGGTATGCCTATAATGATGGAACGATAGAGAACATAAAGGGCAATGCCTCCAGTGACGGACGGTTTATCAAAATAACGGGAGAAATAGACAACGATGTCTTCCGTTTAGGAAAAGAAGATGGTTCTTCATGGAATAATGCAACCGAGTTTTTTGCTGAATTTTCAGTGGCCTTTGACCAAGCGGGGGCCGGCGCTATTTATATTGAAGTAGCGACCAGTAATGGCGTGAAGTTTATTGTCTACACCGCTGACACAATCCATATGAAAAAGACCGCTAAATTAGCTAACATCAATCTTGGGAACATCGCGGATGGTCGTTGGCATACCATTTTGCGCAATCTTGAGGACGACTTGGCTAAAGCGTTTCCCGATATTCAGTTGGAATCGGTAAAGGGACTCTATGTCTATGGAAGTCTAAGATTGGATAATGTAAAATTGATCGATTTTGATACCGATAGAATAAATTAAGCTGAGCAATCGAATAGAGCACTTGTTTCGGGATTTTAGTTGGAGAACGTACAGGTGCTCAATTCAATTTTTTTTCACGGTTTGTGCTGGCAAGCTGTTAGTCTTCCAGTGAAAATAATGAACTTTCAAATTGGCTTCCTTGGACAGATTGAAAACGAGAAGCCAAAGATCGGGTAATTTAAGCAATGCGTCTCCCACATATCTAAGCATGTCTTTCAATCGTCTCTAGGATTCTCCCCCCGTGGGAAGTTGGCTGTGATTTTGTATAATCAGGCTGGAGTTATTCAGAAGCAGGCCTAGGCGAGAATACGCCTGCTGTTAAGCTGGCAAGCGCTTAGTTGACATTGTTTGTCATTTTTGCTCCCCCAAGGCAGGATCCCTTGTGGGAGCAGATTGCCTGCCTGCCCAGCCAAGAAAACAGCCTTGTAAGCGCGCTGCTAATCCAAATTTTGAACTTTGCCGAGATGGAGATTTAGGTCTTTTGAATTCCCTTCTCAGAAGGCGGTATATACTCAGATTTTATTTGCTTTTAGTTTTGCCAAAGCAGGACTATTTAAGAAACATAACATTCTAATAATGATTAATTGCTTAATAACAATACAAGGGCGATGCATGATCGGCCTGAGTGATGTTTCATCGGTGGATGTAAATACCCACCACTTTTGTAATTGTGACAGATATTCCCCTTATTTTCAATTAATCTGTAAGTATCCATATTGAGTTTGCGTAGTACCTCTTAATTTCTATGCCGGCTAGTTTGTTTTTCGTTTACGCGTCAGTACAATGAAGCGCTTGACAGCGGGTCCATTAAGGACGAGCCTCGGTACTGGTAAATTGAGGCGATTTTCTTCCTTGAAAGGTGGACGATGATAAACGGAGCCTCAGTCTAAAATCTTCTTGGTTTTGGATTGATTGAAGCTTTAATTGCTTGGGTTTTCCGGGGGGAAAGGCCTGGTAAAGATCGGCGAGGATCACCTACTTGAACCCACTAACTTTTATGTGTGTTCGTTATGTAATCAAAAAGACTTAACTAAAATATTTGTTGAGGAAAACTTATCTAAAGTAAAAATGACTAGATTTGGTATCATTTAAGTAAAGAGCCAAAGACGCCTGTTGTAACCTAAACGCAAATTAATAGGAGTTCTTTAATGAAACTGACTAACCACTATGGGACACTGGGTGGTCTGATTTTATCACTTTCAACTAGGGAGTAGAAAAATGAAATGGTAGTCGAGTATCTCTATTAAATGAAATTGGAAATTGAAAGTTCGAAATGGAATTTTTTGCTTATATTCAACATAAAGTTTCGATAACTGATGATCTTCAGTATCAACTGTTGTTGCTAACAGTTTCCAACAATTTCTCAAAATTCCACATATGCCCTCTTACTCAAATTTCAGGGCATCTAAAGAAAATTAACAATTAACAGCTATTCATCATTCATATTCAGGAAATTAAAATAAAGGGAGTTAAATAATAATGGAAAAGGTAATTCCATACTTATTAATTGGATTCGTGACGCTATCGAATTTTTGCTTTGCAGCGACGCGGAATGTGCCGGGTACCTACAAGACTATCCAGGCAGCTATTAATGCGGCAAGCAATGGCGATACCATCCTCATCGCGGAAGGCAACTACAAACAGAAGTCAATTGAGATTAGTAAGTCGGTCACGATTGCTTCAAAATATGTAAATGACAAAAAGAAAAGTCATATCGATGCTACTGTCATCGACGGCGGCAGCGGGGAGTATGTATTTGAAACGAAAAGGGGAACCGGCTTGATAAGGTTTATCGGTTTGACCGTGAAGAATTCAAAAAAGATTATAAATGGTCACAGCGAAATTGAGGTAGATCGCTGCAAATTCTCTGGAGCCATAGACCAGGTCAGCTTTGAGCGTCACGGATTTGGTCGGGTTACCAACTGTTCTTTTAGGGATTCCGATGATGACGGTGTGGACGTAGACTCAGCACCGGCAGGCAAGGCCTATATCACTATTGAGGACAGTACGTTTACTAATTGCGGTGACGACGGTATTGAAATTCGTCTTTTTGCCCGATCAAGTTCGGCGCCAACCATGCCTTACATCATTCGTGATAATATTATTACCGGAGTAGATGAGGACGGTATTCAATTTATTGATGAAGTTTCTTCTAAAAATGAAAATAGTCGGAATATTCGTATTTCAAATAATCTCATTGTAAACAGTGGAGAGGCCGGAATCGGCTGTATGCCTAACCAGGATACTATAGAGGATTTTGGCGGTGCGCCGGGTATGAAAGAGCCCGTATATGTTACGAATAACACCATTGTTGAAAACAAGGTTGGCATCACGGGTGGGGACAACATGGTTGTTTTGAATTGTATTATCAAGAACAATTCAAGGACTGGTATCCATAGAGTAGGCAAGCAGGGAATTGTTGACTATACCCTTTTTCATAATAATGGAAAGCGTATTTCAAGTAGTAGTGAAGGTGGTAATACTTTCAAAGACAAAAACCCTGAATACAACTCCGATAGCTACCGTCTGCTTCCCGGAAGTTACAGCATTAATAAGGGAGTAGCCACATACAATCATAAAGGAAAGGAGGTCCTGGATCTATCGTCATCTTCGTACAAGGGTAGTAAGCCGGACTTGGGCGCATTCGAATCCAGTGCGGATGATAAATCAGATGAACCGGAAAATCCGGTAGCTAATCGGGCACCAGAGGTAGATGCTGGTTCTGATGCGGCCATTGTCGATCCGGACAATGACATCTCCTTGAATGGGGACGTGAGGGATGATGGACTTCCGAATGGCAAGTTGGCATTAACTTGGAGCAAGGACAGTGGTCCGGGAAGTGTTTCATTTACATCGCCTAACTCGGAAAATACTTCGGCGACCTTTTCAGCAGTCGGAACCTATGTTTTGAAGCTAACGGCTGACGACGGTGCGCTTAAATCGAGCGATAAAGTGACCATTAATTACAATGACAAGGACGAGGAAGATCCTCAGGAGGAAGATCCTCAGGAGGAAGGTTTTCCCGTTACTTTAAGAGGACCATCGACGATTGGTAAAAGTGTCACGGTTAAGATTTCAGTAAATAAACCGGCTAACGCAGTAACGGCCAAGATTCAGCTACTAGATGTCTTTGATGGTGATTATCCAGACGAGGGAGAACTTTATATCAATGAAAATACGCCACCGATAGCTTTGTTTGGAGCTCAGGTTGATGCGGACGATAGTTCGACGAAAGCGCCAACACTTGAGTTAGAGACTGATGCGGATGACTGGGTTGACGGTGAAAATGTTTTGCGCTTCAAACATACCAGAACAAATGGATTTCGCATTCAAGGTGCTAAAGTGATTTTCACCTCTGGAAGCAGCAATGCTGATCCGACTGCCAGGTTTACCGCAACGCCAACAGGAGGCAAGGCGCCCCTGAACGTATCCTTTGACGGGCGTAGCTCAAGCGATGATGGAAGCATCGTATCTTATTCCTGGAATTTCGGCGATGGATCGAGCGCAAGTGGTGCCCGTGAAAGCCATACCTACACTAAAAATGGCGAATACATCGCGACCCTGACCGTGACGGATAATAATGGTGCTACTGACAGTGCTACCCGGACCATTAGTGTGGCCAATAACGAAGCGCCCAGAATCACACGGTTCTCGGTATCACCAAAGACCGGTAATGCCCCCTTAATAGTAGATTTTGATGTGACTGCTACAGATCCTGACGGTAGCATAAAGTCCTACACTTGGGACTTTGGTGATGGAGAAAAAAGCAGTGGTTCCCAGACTAGCATTAGTCATGTTTACTCGAGTCCTGATACTTATACTGCCAGCGTTGCTGTTACGGATAATGACGGAACGACGACCTCAGCAAGTGAGACGATTTCCGTGAGCGTGAAACCCGAAAATAATAATGATGATGGTAATGATGATCCGGAAAATGTCCTCCACGTCCCTGACTCATTCCGGACCATTAAGGCTGCAATCAACGCTGCCCAGAATGGAGATACTATTCTAATTGAGGATGGCGTCTATCGGGAGGATCTGATCAACATTGACAAAGCAGTTACGATCGCGTCTAGATATTCACTAAATAAAAACAAAGACCATATCAAAGATACGATCATTGACGGTGGATCCAGTAGCGATGATGAATTCATTTTTCGAACGTCCAAAGGAGTTGGTGTTGTCGAATTTATAGGTTTGACTATTAAAGGTTCAGAGAAGATTCTTATTGCCAACAATGAGATTGACGTCGATCACTGCGTCTTCCGGGATGGCGTTGACCAGATCAGTTTTGGAAAAGAGGGATTTGGTCGGATTTCGAACTGTACCTTTGATAGCCCAAAAAATGATGGAGTTGACTCCGACTCGGCACCGGATGATAAAGATGCGTTTCTTGAAATCGCTCACAGTACCTTTGAAGACTGTGGCGATGGTGCGATTCAGATTCGCCTCCACCAGCGTTCGAGCTCGGCATCAGTCATGCCATGTACTATACGAAGCAATACGATTATTAACACAAATGATGATGGGATATTATTGATTGATGAAAAGGCTTCTCAGAATGATAATAGCAGGATCTTTTTTATTTCCAATAATCTCGTAGTAGGAAGTGGAAAAGTGGGGATCAGCTGTCTGCCCGATGAGAACAGCCGCGAAGATTTCGGGGGCGCCCCAGGTATGAAGGAACCGGTCTACGTTACCAATAATACGATTGCCGAAAACCGCTTCGGGATTACAGGAGGGGATAATATGGTTGTTCTCAATTGTATCGTCAAAGACAATTCCAGAACAGGCATTCATAGGGTAAACAAGCAAGGAATTGTGGATTTTACTCTTTTTCATCAGAACGGAAGACATATCTCAAGCAGCAATGAGGGTACCGAAAATTTTCAGGACATCGATCCTGAGTATAGTTCGAGTACTTACAAGCTGCGATCGGGCAGCTTCAGCATTGATCAAGGAACAGATTCCTACAGGCATAACGGCGATAAAGTGCTGGATTTACCTGACTCTGCCTTTAATGGCAGTGACCCGGATCTAGGTGCATTTGAGTCCAAGTAAATGGAATAACTACAAATTTGTTCCGCATATTTTTTATTTTTACAATTTAGAGTAGAAGACCTAAAAGGACAGTGGCTAAAATAGCACTGTCCTTTTTCGTTGAATATTTAGTGGTTTTGTCTACATTATGCTTGTGTAGCTTTTAATTGACCCTATGAGAATTCTACTCTTAGTATTGCTCTTGCTTCTCGTGACCGGATGTGCTTCCAACTATTATCTTGATAGGTCGAAAGCAGTATCCCTGTCTAGGTCGGAAAAAGTTACTGTCTACGTTACGAATCCGGAACTGGTCAAAGAATATGCGATCCTGAAAGAGTCTGAAATCTTCGATATAAAAACTGATGCAGCGTTTACAAATAAGCTAAAATTAAACCCGCTGAACGCTGAGAACGTATGTGGTAATCCTTTACTGGGGTCTGCTGTCTTATTGGGGGCAGTTCCCGTCTCATTACCGACAATGTTTCATTTTAGCTATGAACTTGAAAAGCAGGGAAGGCGGAGGGTTTACACTCATTACTTACCCGTATTCACGCGGGTATCGATTTGGGAGTGGCTGTTTAAAAGGCACAAAAATAAAGACAAGACATTGGCGCGAGCGTTGGCTATTTCCAAAGCAACCGTGGATCAGCCATGACAATTCCTCATATCCCTATTTTGCGGTTTGGAAATCCGTATCAAAGCCTCGATTCTTTACCAGTGAAGGACCACAGAAATGGGGAGATTCTCGCGGAGATCAGTCAGGCCAACCCAGGATTAATCCGTCGGGACCTAATAAAGTTAGGAAGTAATAGAAATGCGTTCCAAAACCTTAGGCATTCCGAGATTCTGGCAATTTGTAGAAAAGCGGCTGATTTATTTATGGATGCAAGCCTGCCTTTAGGGGTAGGGGAGGGCGTCCAGAGCACCGTAGACTACATTGAAAAATTATCGGCCACAAGCGGTTTAACTTATAGTCTGTGTCGCCGTAATATGCAGAAGATCAAAGGTGTTTTTCTGGAAATGCCAAAGATTCTGGGGGGACTAACCCGGAACATAGACTCGCGGGTATTTGATCATCAATTTTGTCATGAAAATGGTCTTAATTTATGCTACTACCCGGTAACATCGGCGGTTGGTGTAGTATTACCCAGTAATTCGCCTGGAGTAAATTCACTGTGGCTTCCGGCTGTTGCCCTGAAGGTTCCGGTGGTCCTCAAACCCGGTAGCGAAGAACCCTGGACACCGTGGCGTATTATCCAGGCACTAATTGCCGCTGGATGCCCTAAGGACGCCTTTTGTTTTTATCCGACCACCCACGAGGGCGCCGAGGCGATTCTTGACTGCTGTGGCCGTTCGATGATCTTCGGAGATCATCGAACCATCGAGCAATACGCTGATAAACCACATGTCAATGTCCATGGTCCGGGATATAGTAAGATTGTTATTGGCGAAGATCAAATCGATCAATGGCCCCGATTTATGGATATTCTTTTCGAGTCTGTTGTTGCAAACAGTGGTAGAAGCTGTATAAATGCATCAACAATCATAGTGCCATCATATGGGAAAGAAATAGCTGAGGCTCTAGCTAAGCGAGTCGCAGAACTTAAACCAAAGGCCTTAAATGACAAACAGGCTTTATTGGCTGCTATCCCCAATCCGGCTGCCGCAGAGTACATGAATGCAGCCATAGACGATGGGTTAAAGCACTCTGGAGCTGTTGATATTTCCACTCAATTGCGAGGGGGGCCACGCAAGGTTCAACTGGACGGCAGTATTTTTCTTAATCCAACCGTTGTTTATTGTCAACATGATGAACATCCACTTGTAAATCGGGAGTATCTTTTTCCTTTTGTTACCGTTGTCGAGGTCGCCCAACAGGATTTAGCAGACTGGATCGGACCATCGCTTGTGGTAACCGCTGTCACCAAGGAACAGGCCTTCATCAATCAATTATTAATGGCGTCGAATATTGAGCGACTTAACATCGGTCCTATACCGACCACCCAAGTTGAATGGGACCAACCCCATGAAGGCAATCTTTTCGAGTTTCTTTTTCGACGTCGAGCCATCCAATTTAAACAAGGCCAAAACGGAAACCCCTGAAATAGGAATCAAAGCCCTAAACTTTTCCTGAGCCGAACATAGTAAGGCGGCAATCTAATAGGATTAGTAAAGCGTTAAATGGATGCATAAAATGTTATTTGAAAATGAGTTTCATTTTCATGCACGGGGTGAGGTCCCTACCAAAATTATGAGCGATTATTTGAAAATTCATGATACGGATTTCCCCGATATTTTACCTAGGAAGCTCTTTGTAATGCCTTTGGAAGGAGGACAGTAGATGAAACGACCAGAGAATTGTGTAATTATTATTATTGGGGCTTCCGGGGATTTGGCAAAGCGCAAATTAATTCCGGGAATGTTCAATCTTTATTGTCGAGAGCTTCTCCCAGAGCGCTTTGTTATACTCGGAATTGGACGGACCGTAATGTCTGACGGAGATTTTCGCCAGAAAATGTTGACATCAATAAAGGAATACGGCGAGAGCAAAGAGTCATCTACCGAAAAATTCGATCAATTTTCCCAAAGCCTCTATTATCAAAGTATCGATACCAGTGATATTAAAGAATATCAGAAGATCAAAGAAAGACTAACAGTCTTTGACCAGGAACAGAATACCCAAGGAAACTACCTGTTCTATCTTTCAACCCCCCCGAGTTTATTTGACACCGTAGCACGAAGTCTTAAACACCATGCTCTGCATCGGCAAAGTGAGGGGTGGCGAAGGCTGGTCGTTGAAAAACCATTCGGTTATGATCTGAAATCTGCCCGCAAGCTCAATACCCAATTGCACCAGGTATTTCAAGAAAGCCAGATATATCGAATCGATCACTATTTGGGGAAAGAAACTGTTCAAAACGTCCTGGTATTTCGATTTGCCAATGGGATCTTCGAACCGTTATGGAATCGAAATTACGTGAGTCATGTCGAGGTAACATCAGCTGAATTTATCGGGGTTGAGGAACGCGGTGGATACTATGATCGTGCTGGTGCACTCCTTGATATGTTTCAGAATCATCTTATGCAGATTGTGGGTATGATCGCTATGGAACCGCCATCATCTTTCAATGCAGACGCGGTTAGAAATGAAACGATGAAAGTCTTTGAATCTCTGCGTCCGATTGAAGCAGAGGAAGTACACAAATACGTCGTCCGCGGGCAGTATACCCAATCGACTATTCGCGGACAAAAAGTCCCTTCATATCGAGATGAAGAAGGGGTGGCGCCAGATTCCATAACCCCGACTTACGTCGCGGTTAAATTTTTTATCGACAATTGGCGTTGGAGTGGTATTCCGTTTTATGTTCGTACTGGCAAGCGCCTGCCAACACGGGTTACCGAGGTAGCCATCCATTTTAAACAAACCCCTCATCATTTTTTCGGCCGTCCTCAAGACCAGTCTTACGAATGTAATAAGTTAGTTATCCGTATACAGCCGGATGAGGGTATTTTAATAAAATTCAATATGAAACTTCCGGGTGGAGGATTCAGTATCAAAACAGTTAATATGAACTTCCACTATGCGGATTTGGCCAACGTTTATGTCCCAGAGGCGTACGAGCGTTTGCTGCTCGATTGTATGTTAGGGGACGCCACTCTCTACGCCCGCGGTGATGCAGTCGAAGCCTGCTGGAGATTCGTTGACCCAATATTGAACGCCTGGAAATCACATCCTGATATCAGAATATACGGCTATCCTAGCGGTACCTGGGGACCAAAGGAAGCAACTGCGCTTTTTAACGATTCAAAATTAGATTGGCGTTACCCCTGCAAAAATTTGGCAGAAGATGGTGAATACTGCGAGTTGTAGCCACCGAAAATGGTTGTCATGAGGAGTTGTTCTCAAATTTTTGATATTTTAATTCTACTTTGTTAGAGCATGTTTTAAAATAGTTTATTCTTATTTCCAGCCCAGATTTGAGCCAGGTTTTGACGATTGGATTACGACCAAAAGGTGGGAATATTGGAATATTTCGATGTTGTGGTTGTGATTTAACCGTTAAAAGATGGCTTTAATCGGAAGTTTGAACACCAGATTCCATAAAGCATTAAATACAAACAATTTAAATATTTCACTGCTGATTTTGTAGGGTAGACCGTTGCATTGCGAAGAATTCGTGGTTTAGTATTTTTCTATATTACGCCTTGTGGGAAATGTGATGTAGGGTAGAAAAAGCCATTTTTTGACAGATTTAAGCTTAAAACCGCAGGATTTATTCAAACTTCCGTTTATACCTTCAAGCGCTTCATCTCCTTCATGGTGAAAAAAACAGGAAATTGGGTTATTAATCGTAAAGGATTGTATCTTCGGTTTTCTCCCCATACTCGCCTTCTTTTCAACACCTTAGGCTCAGTCTCTGATGCAAAATAATATCCGATTATTCATCGCGTTTCGGCTGCTGTTCAATGCACGCTTCTATTATCCCGTCTTTGCTGTCATTCAACTCGATTACGGCCTGACCATGGAGCAATTCGCGCTGCTGAACGCCGTATGGGTCGTCACCATTGTCTTACTCGAAGTTCCATCGGGCGCGCTCGCCGATAGGATTGGCCGCAAGCAAATGGTGGTCTGGGCTTCCATACTCATGGTACTAGAGATAGCCGTAATTGCTTTTGTCCCCTTCGGAAATCCTTCAATTGTCTTTGTTGCCTGGGTAATTAACCGCATTCTAAGTGGCGCTGCCGAAGCAGCGGCGAGTGGTGCCGATGAAGCACTCGCTTATGACTCTCTACCCGCCGACAAACAAGAATCCGAATGGCCAGGTGTCCTTGCTCGCCTTATGAAACTTTCATCTTTCGCGTTCGTAAGTGCGATGATTATCGGTGCCGCAGTTTATGATCCGGTCTTCATGTCCAAATTTTGTAACGGTTTAGGCCTGGAGTTGACCATTACTAAAATGCAGGCCATCCGTTTTCCCGTTTATCTTACTCTACTCTCTTCTCTATTTGCGGTGTATGTGGCCATAGCCATGAAAGAACCTCCACAAGAAACAAAATGTTCAGGTCCTTGCTCGCTCTGGTCCGGAGTTTTTTCAGCGGGTAAATGGATTCTTAAGACGCCGATTGTCTTTGCGATTATATTAGCTGCCCCCTTATTCACGATAGCTTGGTAAGATTGTTTTTAACCGCCGGCAGCGAATACTATCGGCTGATTCAAATTCCTGAGGTCGCATTTGGCTTAATCGGTGCTGCTTTTTCTGGCCTAGGCATAATCACGGCTGGGATGGCAAAAAACCTTGTTGAACGCTTTTCCATCGAGAAGAATTTTCTTATTGTCTCGATTCTTGTGCTCACCGGCTTATTCGGTGTAACCCTTGCTATACCCATCTACGGGGTGCTTGTAATTATTCTCCTCAGCGTTGCGTTTTCATTTCTCAATTTTTTTACTTCCCACTATCTCAACGCGGAGGTTGACTCCCACCATCGTGCTACCGTCCTCAGTTTTCGAGGCCTCGCCCTCAACCTCGGTTTTGGCTCACTGAGTCTTCTTTACGCGGCTTTATTAAAAGGTCTGCGAGCCCCCGAAAATGCAGAAATCCCTTTAGATGCATCGAGCTCCATATTTCGCGAGAGCCTCTACTGGCTACCCGGAACATTCATGGTCATGTTAGTACCCTTACTTGCGTACTATGTCATGTACGTCCGAAATCGTCCTCAATAGAAAAGGATGGTCAATTTAGGGTATAGTCATAAGTACGGAAAAAGGTTTGGTATCTATCGACTATTGTGAAAATCACTCGCTAATATCTTAACTTTTCCAATTCTAGCACCTAAATAATGAAGTTAAGTCCTGGGATAATTTAGGTAAAAATATCCAGCAAACCGAGTAAAACGTACAGGGTCAAATTCAATTCAAAGAATCCGCAATAGGGTAAATAAGTTCGTAATCCGTGAAAATACATGAATAAAAAAAATCCATCACCCTCTGAAAACGAGCCGAATGGACTAAGCAACGAATCCAGCCCGCAATCAGTAAAGTCAAACGAAATGAAATATAAGTTGCTACGAGTCTGGCCACCGATTTTGCTCCTAGCCTTGATGTTTGTGCTTAGGGGTGTTCCAAAATTGTTTAAGGTTGCCCCGGAAATCGTGTTAATGATTGCGGCTGTCGGTCCTGCAGCCTTTGGTATCCTGATTTTGTTGTGGTGGCTGACCCTCAGTCGGGCAAGCTGGCTTGAGCGTCTGGTCGGAGTTGTTGGAATTGGAATTTCCTTTGGCGTAACCATGGCCAGAGCAAAACCCCCTGGTTTTTTGGACACTTTTTGACCGATCAAATCGGACACGCACTAGGTGT
>JAVJHY011492146.1:1142-12307 GCA_035593235.1 Phascolosoma agassizii | reverse complement strand
GGTCATACATATAGATTGCACAAATCTTATGACGGAAAAGAGCATATTAGGGTTAAAATAGATCCTAGTGATAAATTTGAATCTGGCCAAGCAATACCAAACTTTGTAGAAAAACAATACCAAAAACGTATAGCAGATATTGCTGAATTAGATTTCTTATTATATGAAGCTATAAATTCTGCATATGAAGAAGTCACTGACTGGGAACACAACCGTAAAACTTTATTAGACTATTTAGATGGAGTAAATACCGCTGAAGAAACTTTGAGTGTTGATTATTTAAGCTCTTTACATAAATACCAATCGTCAGCGTATGTAAAACTCAATTCTGCATATACCCTTATTACAGGCCGTACGCTAACAAAACACAGATTAAGGTAAACATACATAGAGTACTATTTTTACTCCTCCCTCACTTACCCTGGGCAACTATACTTAACCGTTTAAAGTGGCATTATCAAGACAAAGGCGAGTCCAAATCAGTATTTTACTACACTAGTTAGTATCTCGAATATGGTAATAGCTAAAAGTAGATGTTATTAACTGTAATATCGGCAATTTTTCATTATTTTATTTCCGTAAAGTAAAAATAGCTAACAACAATAATTAACAAGGAATAGATCGTTAGCCTAGCTAATAAGTTAAGTTTACGCTGTACTGATTGTAATACCGCTATTTCTTCATTTTTTATTAACTCTAAATCTTTTAACTCTTTATCAGCTCAACGTTTTATTTCTAATTCGTTATTTTGATATTTATGCTCCATTTTTATCAAATTTTTTCAATACTCATTTTCTTGCACGACTAAAGATCTTCCCATTTCTATATTTTTATTATTTACTTCCTCTATTTGCTCTATTAAGCCTTTTACTGTTCAAAGTATATCTTGGTTAACCATAGGGTTAGGCTGTTGGCTAGTTGATTTATTTTCTTCTCTATTTGAACTGTTTGAATGATTAGTTGTTTGATTAACCAAAGGTTGGTCAAGTCAGTAGTGGTCTAAAATATTTTGTAGGTTAGCTACCAATTTAGAGTTTTTATAGTCGCTTTTGATTGAATTGCTCTTCTTGATCAGTTTTCTTAGGGTAAATGAACTTTTACCAACATATAGAGCAAGCTCATCGAGGGTAAACATCTGATTAGTTTCCATGTTGGATATGGTTAAGTATTAACTGGTTATTGTGTAACCGTACTTTAAGCTGTTTTATTTTCAAATAAGCCTAACCTTGGTTAATCATATTTTATTGATAAATCCTAAATATCCAAATCTAAATCAATTTACTTAGCGAGTTAACAGAGTTGTTTTTGATACGGCTTCGAGTATCGTAATACTTGATCATTTCTATGGTTGAGTGCCCTGTTGCATTGGTTATACTGATTAAATCATCTCCGTTATCTAACGCAAGCTCTATGAAGGTTTTTCTCAAGCTGTGCGGTGTAATATTTTTATGGCTAACCACTTGATTAGCCAGTTTAGTAATAATATTAAAAATAGCGGTCACTGAAATAGGCTTACTTATATCTTTTGTAACCCTATTAATGGTCGGTCTAAAAATATAAGCATTGTTTGACGGGTAGCTAAATTTAAATTGTTGCAAGAGCATACAAAGCTCATAGGGAAGTGGCAGTAACTTATAGGTTCAGCCTTTTTGATAAATGTTCGCTACTTGCTTTGATAAGTCTAAATCCGACCATTGCAGGGTAGCGCACTCCTCACATCTTAGCGCTAAATTGAATAACATGATCACAATTAAATAATCACGAAAACACTTTTGGTTAGTACGATGGTTACCTTTGACGAACCTTAATAAATCTACAACTTCTCAGCGCGTTAGGCTCTGCGTATTACTAAAATTATCAGTTGCTAACTGTGGAAAGTGAACCATAGGATTAGAAGGGTAGCCGTAAGCTTTAACAAGGTAATTGAAAAATGAGCGTAATGAATTTTGATAACGGTTGATTGTTCTAGCATTTTTAACCCTCGAACGATCTTCAAGCAATTCAATATTTTTTTTCAGCTCGACAGTTTTTTGAATAAGGCTGATTAATGATGCCAACGGTATCATTCAAAGATCTTGTAAAGAAACAACATCAAGATGGTTAACCAGATTGGTTATATCTAATTTATAAGCTCTTTGTGTATGTGAGGAACGCTGTAAAGCAATGAAATCCTCAACAACCTCATAGATGGGGATATATCCGTTTGGTAGGTTTGATTTAATTAATTGAGTCATTTTATCAAATTATTGAATAAACTAACTCAATTATAATCATGGTTTATTTTTGTCAATTTATATTATGATAATTCAGATTATCTTAATATAAATCAACAAATTAAGTTGGGTGTGACTTTATATTTTGTTTAAGGGTATTAATAACTAACAGGTATACTACCTAAAGTAACGTTATCAATAATAGCAGTAGAATCCACATTAGGAGCCCAATCATCAGTACTTCCACCATGCCAAAAATCAAAGAATAATTGATTGATCCCATAGTTACCATTTTCACTAAAAGTCATATCAGCTCGTTCTAGTACTTGATGACCATTCACATGTATTCTTACAATGCCATCACTTTGATTAACGGTATTAATTTTAACGTACTGTTCTATCAAGTAAGTTTTTTCTGTTCGGAAGGAAAAATCTTTATCGTTATATCTATATGTTATTTCTTCACCGCAATTATATTTCCCATCAGATGGGTCAAGGTCAAGATTAGGGTTATTCTGGTGATAAAAATAACCTATTGCACGTCCATTGTCTCTAAACATACTACGTAAACTAAAGCCTTCATTTGATTGTTGCCCTACGGCTTCACAACCTGATGGTGTTATTTGAGAGCCAGACACATTTTTTAAATTAAAGTTTAATCCTCCAAGTCCTAGTATTTTTCCACCTTTTGAAAAGTCGTAATCTTTACTAAACGATATTTGATATGAAAAGTATAACTCTTGATATTCATCCAAGTTTTTACCTGCTGCAATGCCTTTTTTAGCTTGCCCCGCAGGAATAGTTATTCCTAACTTTTTATTGTCATCTATTGAAACAATTTCAGCTATCCCATCAATTCTTTCCCATCGATTATCAAAATCAGTATCAAACATATCTTCGGTATATTCACCCAAACTATTATGTTCAAAATCAAAAAGTAGTGTATCACTCAATGATTGGTAATCTACAGTAGGTACAACATTATGTATTTGCTCATCAATATTAACTTCTGCTTTTACTATAGATTGTTCAGAGTCATCTGTACCTCCACCACAAGAAATTAATAAAATAGTTGAGCTTAAAAAAATGGAAACTACTTTCATAAAAGGCACCTTGATAAATATTATTGGAAATAGAAATATAGTTTACTAACTTTAAAATATGAATAGCGTATAAATAGTAAAATATAACGTTTAATATACTACATATTTCTCAAGTTATTGCCTTAACTTTTTCTTAATGGTATCCCAAGCGACATTTACCAACTTAGCTTTCTCTTCCTCTTGTTTTCTTAACTCTTCAGGTAAACCAGATAACTTATCAGAATGGTATTGACTCATTAGCTTCATATAAGCTCGCTTATATTCTTTCTCTGTACTGCCTTTCCCCATCTTTAATATTTCGCAAGCATCGGAAAATATCCTTGGGTTTAAATGACGTTTATCACTTGATGTACTTTGGTTACTTGATGAAGAATGGCCACTATCACTATTATTTTGACCATGATGATTATTTGATTTTTCTCGCTCTCTTCGTAAATTTTCAGCTTCCCTTCTTGCGGCACTCTCAGCCTCTTCAGCTTGTCGTTTTCGTTCTTTTAATTCTTGTTCAATCTCGTGCTTTTGTTTGAGTAATTCAGCTTCCATTGCTTCTTTGTTATCAATTAAATTCGCCGTTTCCTTTATTAGAATTCTTTTAAATGAAATCATTTCTATGAGATTTTTAAGTTGTTCTAATACATAGCTAACTGGACGTTTAAGGTTTAATACAGCCCCAAATATAAAACAAGCTATATAATACGGACTATCTAATTCTGATAGATATTGCCCTGCGGGTATGAGTAGGATTAACCCAAATAACATATATAAAGGATGAAGATCTTTATAAAATTTTCCTGTAACAAAACCAGCTAACATGAAAATAACTGTTTGAATTAAAACTTCACTCATAGTTCTTTAACCTTATTGTAAATGGGCTTCCATGTATGAATAAGCACTCCAACCACAAATGATAAAGTAAGCGACAGCATATTGATTTTCATAATATAAAAAATAATAGGTGACATCAACGCTCCACAAACTACGCCCCAAAACAACCCATTTCTAAAACTCCAACCAAGAGTTAAACCTAGAAACCATATAACACCTAAAGCAATTAATTCCGCTGTTTCCATAATTATCCCTACAACTTTAATTTAGAATCAAAATTTAAACTTACACTACAGTTACTACTTCGATTATCAGTACTCACCTGCTTATGTTTGGTTCGTCTTATATATTTGCCATTTTGATAAAAGGGTAAATAATTAACGATCACTGGATGACGGTTTTTAGAAATAAACACCGCTTGATCATCATTCATGGTTCTAATTTCATCAGGCGCTAATAAACTTTGTTGCGAGTAGTGCGTAATAACATCGGTAAAATGATTGCGCTGAGCTATCGTTTTTTGCCCCATAATGGAAGAATACTCATTAGCAGTACCTTGATCACACCCCTGAAAAATCAACGTGCTTCCTAAGCCTGATTTAATCGCCCTTGCTTTAGGATCTCCATATTTATCAGTTAATTGCGAAATCCCCTGTAAAACTAAGCTAAGAGAAACGTTATATTTACGTACGTTATTTATGATCACTTCAAAATTATTAATATAGGCGTTGCCAAACTCATCGAGTAAGCAATATAAATCAAGATCTCCCCTACTTGGCTTCTTAGCCATAAAAGCAGAAAATAGCCTTGAATAAAAAACATCAATGATGAATTGATAATATGTTTGTTGAGCTTCCCCAAAGTTTAAATAAATTATTGTTTTTTCTTTTCTAAAATTGTGAAAAAACACATTATTCCTACTCAGTAATGCTTTAACATTCGGGTTGTTGAGTTGATTTAATGCGGTTCGACAAATGGTGACATAGCTACTCAACATTCTTTCATTACTATTGATTAATCCAGCCCATGCTCTTATCAAAGATTGATCATTTGGATCGAGTGGATTAATTGAGTTAGCTGTAACCCAATCATTCAAGCCTGTACCATCCTCTTTAATTTGTTGAATGAGTGAGTTTAACGTTGGCAGGTTTAAATTATGTGGCTGTGAAAATGCTAAGCACATCGCTAATATTTGCAATATAGAGATCGCGCCATCATTCCATAAAGGATCTTTATCTGTACCATATTTTGACAAAATAACCGATGCACAGATTTGCTCTATCTCTATAGGGTGTCGAGCATCTAAGCCATCAAAAGGATTAAAGTGTGAGGTGTTTTGTAAATCTTCAGGGTTAAGCCGTAAAACTTTAAAACCTTTTTTCTGTAAATACCCACTAGTGAGTTCAAACACCTCATGGCTGGGATCATTAACGACAATAGAATTTTTACCGTCCGCTAATTCAAGGACATTCGGTATGATATACGCTGTAGTTTTACCACTGCCAGGTTTAGCTATAACGGCGATATGCTCAAAAGAATCTTTGGCGGATAAACGAAAATCATTACCCTCAATTAACAGCCCTTTGTTTCGAGGTGAGAAAAATGAACGCGTTTCTTTATTGGTTGAAAACCTTGCGCCAGAATCAACACTGAGCATTTTTTTCTTAATAAAGACTGAGCCAACGTTAAATAGACCAGAAAATGTATCTTTTAATATTTTCGACATAATTAGCGCATATCCATTGAACGATCTTTTTGTTTCTTGGATTTATGCTCCGTCCCTTTGTCCAATATGGCTTTGTTCCGTGCTTTAGCTTGCTCTTTATCTGTAGCATTGATTGATGGTTTCTTATCTTTTACATCGTCATCAACAGCTTTACCTGAGCGCATGGCTGATAATGCAGTAAATAACCCATCAAAAAGTCCTAAAAAATCCATTCTACTTCCCCATCAACTTAACGACTAAAATCTTGCCCTTTATCTTTGCCTGTTTTCTTTGGTGTATTTTCTTTAACTATTTTTTTCCGTTTCAATATTTCAGCTTCTTTATCAAAACCTTTTGCTGTTTCTTTAGTTTGATTTGTTTGCTGATCTTGTTGAGTTTTTTTATATGTCTTTTCTGGTTCTGCCGATTTACTTTTAACTGTATTAGTCTGAGTTTTATTACTTGGTTTTGTTTTTTTACTATCTTTATTCGTACCTTTTAATAACGATTGAATTTGGTTAAACATATGTTCTAAGCCAAGCGTTTTTAGGCGATATTTCTTCGAGTCTTTTAGGTTTGTAAAGCCAATGGTTTTCCCTCGGCTATACATGGCTATATTTTTATTTGCTAGATGGTTAAAAAAATCATCCTTTGATTTACTGTTTGAAAAAATATCTTTTAGCGTTGTAAACATCCAATCTTTTTTACCCTGCCGACCACCTTTACGTTTGAGCTCCCAAGCTTTATTTGATTGTCGTGCTTTACGTTTTTCTTTCTTGGCATTAATGATGATAGCTTGTTCTAATTCAGGGTGTTTTTCAATCACATATTTTTCAGTTTCTTTTTTTATCTTAGCAAAGTCAAATTTAGTTAATCGTTGATTTTTGTTTTCCTCTATCTCATTACTACTGATCATCAAGTGATAATGAACGTTATTATCTTTCTCATCATGCAAAAAGCCAGTGACCAAATTACGCTCACACCGCCTCTGAGTGTAAAAGCGTACTATTTCAAACAACCGTTCTTTTTCTTGCTCTAACGTTAATTGTTTAGACTTTGTTATAGAGATAATTTCATGAAACAAATAATTACCATTTGCTCTTGCACGTAGATGATTTGAATTTTTGGAAAATTCTCGAACAATCTCTTTATCTACTGTTGAATACAGGTTTTTTGAAAAAAAATCGTATTCGCTGTTTCTTGATGAGCCCTTTTTCATATAACTAAACAATTGTGAAAATGTCTTATTTTTTCGGCTCATCGACTTGATGATCATTGTTCCACTTCCTTATGAATATATTCAGCGATCCCCTCCTCTAATTTTTTTAGTGAAAGTAATAAATCACGTTCATCAACCATCATTTTCAATGTGTTCGAGCGATGAGCTATTTGGTTTATATTGGTCGCTATATTCCTCAACAAAAACTTCATTTCTTTAATTTCATCTGAAAGCGCCTGAGGAACAAAAGGCGATTTATTTAAATGTTGTTGTAAAACATCGGTAATAAATGACGTAGGTTTTGTTTCGTTTAACTGTGCAAGATATTTGACCTTATCATAATCTTGCACTGAAATGCTGATATTAATGCGCTTTCGTGAATCGACATAATCAGCTAAATATTGTTTTCGTTTTTCACTGACCATGTTGTAAACTTCCTTTTATTTTTGTAAAAAAAATTGTGAAAAATGAAAACGTATCGCTTGGGGTTTAAGGGGCTTATCCCCTTATGGGTTTCTAAGGGCTAGCCCTTAGCAAGAGAGCAAGTTGGTTAGTCGGTAACCAACTTGCAATCTTGCTACCTCACCCAAGCATAGTCGATTATTTGAACGTTGCTATACACAAAACACATTTTTTAGATCACGAAGTGAGTTTCAGCGAAGCTGGAACATAGTTGAGCAAGAGCATAATCACCGCACAAAACAAAGTTAAATAAGGCTCAGCATTTGCTGAACCTTATTTAAAAAATTTAAAGGTAAGCGTCTAGTCCGTAAACTTCACAGATGCTTGGGTAGAGGTAATTTAAGTTAATCGAAAAACTTTCACCTCACCAATAAATCGTATATTCAACGCTCTCCCATCTGGTATTAACATTTAAATATACATTTGGTCAACCACAGCCTAAGCAAATTTCAAAATAACTATTTTCATCATTTTTATAATGTTGAATATCTAATGAGTTAAAATACTCATTAATGAGAAGAAATTCGTTGTCACAATCTGAAGTATTATTTTCATCAATAAATTGTTTAATAAATTCACTTGATGACAAATCTCTATAAGCTAAAACTTCAGCTTCAAATGTTTGTGCGTATTGCATTAATTCAGTGTTCATGATCTAAAAAATTATCAGTTAAATACGGATGATTAATCCTATCAATCTATGACAATGTCCTGAGGTCACTCAAATCTTTATGAAAAAAATTGGTGCTACTGTCAACGATGGTTATTTATCCCGAAAAATATTTTTCATAAAAATTTTAATGACAGAAGTTTTAAGAGGCGTTTTATTTTAGGTATTTAAATAAGCCCTTAAAGGACTTATTGTAAAATTGATTGATTTGATTATTATCCCTAAGTGGCTTTATACCCCAACATTATCCAATGAACCTCTTTGATGAATTTTTCATCTATTGACTTTTGGTATAAACTGATACAATAAAGGCATTACTTTATAAGGTTTTTATTATGAGTGCATTAACACAACCTATTGATACGTTCATTGAAGAACAAGTGAAAACAGGTACGGTAGCTTCTGAAGTTGAAGCTGAGCAAATGATCGTGTCTGAATTATCAAAAAGAATGCTTGATAGAAAACTAACCAATGCCCAAGAACAAGTGAAAAATGGTGAGTTTTTTGAAGCTAATGATGACTTCATTAGCGATCTTTTATTCGAAGGCAGAAGCCGTCATAACACTACGACTTAATGAAACAATATCAACTCATCTTTGCGTCTGAATCAAGAGAAGACTTGATCAGTATTCAGCATTACATTTATGAAGACAGCCAAAACTTTGCCATTGCAGATGATTTTGTTTTGGATCTTTACCAAGCATTAAAAAAATCACTCCCCACCTTTCCTCATAAACATCCTGTTTATAATAATGAGGTACGTAAGTTTATCTTTCCTAAGCATACTAACTACACCGCTTACTTTGAAATTGATGAAGCTAATGAGCGTGTGGTTGTGCTTGCCATCACTGATAGCAAGCAGCTTAGTCGATATATGAAGTTTTAACTCAACCTTACCCATTCGGGTTCATCTAAACCAACACGGGAAAGACTAGAACTATAATCAGCTACAATACGTTGGGCATATAAGTCTTTCAACTCAAACATGAATTCAAATGTTTCTACTAACTCCTTTGAACTATGAAGTTGCTTGAATAAATAACAACCATCATTGTCTTCTGCTTTAACAGTTCCATCAGCTGAACCATTAAATTTAACTGTTCTTAGATGATATGTTTGTCTATCTAATGTGAGCTTCAGTCCTTCTGACGTAATGAAATCAAACTTTTTATTATCTTTGGTTACAGATAAGGATAAAAATAAAAAGCGTCGATCTTCAGTCTCTTTAATTCTTACTGAATCACAACGTTGTTGTATACAAACTAAATATTTTTCGGTACATAAAGAACTTCTTACAATAGTGCCTAAACTTAAAGTTGGAATATGCCCTTCATGATGTATTAAATTCTTATGTTGGCAAAGGTTTGTGAAACCTGTATTTATAGACTCTTTTTCAGTATCGTCTTGAAAAAGATCAAAAGCGTACTTTTTATAATTATCTTTCTCTGATACAGACGACTTCGAAATACCAACTTTCTGATTTAAAACATCACTAAACTTTTTCTCTACATTTGAATAGGGTTTCAGTAACTCCTTGATTATATCTTTATCTAAAACATAACTGTCAGTTGTTTTTTTACCTTTTTTATCATATTTAGGCTTATTGATATTTTTTATATTTTCATCAAGCCACAAACTTATAAAATTGTCATCAAGAACTCTACTTAAATTATTTGCTCTTAAAATTGATGTAAATGTATCTCCGATGAGTTCGACCAGTAATTCATTAGCATCATCAGTATTCACTAACAAAGATTGATTGGTAAGGTAGGCTGTATCTAATTTTTTTGAAAAAACATTTAAAATTTGATGACTATTTTTTCTAATAGCGGTTAATGATTTCAAAGCAAAATTTGACATTAATCCAGCGGTCATCTTTGAATATTCTGTATTTATAAATTCAGGTAAATCATCATAAGAAATATCTTTATTCAGTAATGATGGGTTAAGCTTTCCTTTCGTTTCTCCACCATTAGCCTTTAATCTAACTAATATTTTACAATTATCTGATAATACACAGCAATCATCACTATCTGGTATGGAAAATCCATTAATATTTTTAGTTGATAAATCAGCTAGTATATCTTCAGCAATACTATTTAAATGTAGCTCTCCTGTATAAACAAGGATGAACTTTAAACTATTTTGATTACCCGCAGATTTTAGTAAGTTACTTATAATATTCTTAGTATAAATACCCCGAATATCATCAATATCATCATCTTCGTCATCATCAGCCTCAGTTACTTCTTCTGGTTGATCAAACATGATCCGCCAGTCGAGTACAGTCACATCAGCCTTTTGAGCTAATTTAGAAAACAATTGAATATCACTTTCCGTTTCAGGTTTAAAAACAGAACATATTTGGTTATTATGCGCAAAATTTCTTGATATTCTTTGTGCATCGAAATCATGCTGTGGGTCTTCTTCATCAGGGGCTTCGTATGCTTCATCATCAATAAAAATAACACTTTGTAAAAAATCATTTGCTATCTCATTAGATAGGCTTTGAAAATCATTAGTCATCCTGCACCACTTCCGCTATTTTAAATGTCACATTAGATCCTTCTCTAGGCTCTACCAAACTTAAGCTATAACCAGCACTTTCCAATACTTCATTACTAATATGTAGCCCCATCCCTCTTCCACTTTCTTTCCGGCTAAACCCTAATTCAAAAATTTTATTTTTATCCTGTATTGGTATTTCAATACCATTATTAGATATATAAATAGCCCCTTCAGTATCAGTATGTAATTTAATAACTTTTTCTTTAGTACCACTCTCATTTAGCCAGTGAATAGCATTATCAATAACATTGACAAAAACAGGGTAAAAAGAAGACCTGTAGCCTCTAATTTTGCTCCTTGAAAATCTTTTAGTGTGCTTAAATGAAATATCATGACGATCTAAACGACTTTTAAATAAATCAATCAGAAATGCTTTAACTTCAAGTAATTTAATATCTTC
>JAVJHY011491927.1:0-13101 GCA_035593235.1 Phascolosoma agassizii | reverse complement strand
CTCCAAGCGCGATGGTGTGATCAGGTGAGGCCGGGAAAGAAGATGCCGATCTCGCGCTCGGCCGACTCGTTGGAGTCCGATCCGTGAACCAGGTTCTCGGTCAGCTCGGTCCCGAAATCTCCACGGACGGTTCCGGGAGGAGCTTCGGCCGGGTTGGTCGGACCCATCATGGTTCGCACTATGGCATAGGTGTCATCCGGACCCTCGAGTACCGCCAGGAAAGCCGGGCTCCGGCTCATGAAAGCGACGAGGTCTGGGTAAAACGGCCGCTCGACGTGCTCGGCATAGTGCCGAGAAAGCACGTCGCTGTCGAGCTGGCGAAGCTCGGCCGCAACAAGGGTCAGACCCTTACGTTCGAAGCGATCAAGGATCTGCCCCACATAGCCCCGCTCGACCGCATCCGGCTTGCAAATAATGAAAGTTCTGCTCACCGGTCGGAGGCTATCGGCTTCGCAACCAGAGCTGCGTCGAGGACCAAAACGTCTCGAAGAAACCGCCCTCGAGTCGAAGAGAGGCCGGGTTTGCGCTAAAGGTTTGGCTTGGAGATGCCGATCCCTTCGCTGATGAAGGTAGGTCGCGTGCAGAACCCCGAATCAGGCGTAGAGGACCCGGAGCGGCGCGATGAGCGCGGAGCTTCACTGGTCGAGTACGCCATGCTGGTTTCGCTGATCATCGGCACGACGCTGCTGGCGATAGAGGGCGTGACCGACAGCTCAGGCGATTACCTGAGCACCACGGGCAATGACATCGGCGAACCCCGCGAACGCATTGCCGATATGGACCCCGACCTCCCGGACCCGCCCGCATGGCTGCCCTAAGAACGCCGCGGCGAAGACGACACAAAACAGATTCTAAAACCGTCTCGGTTGGCGCCGAAAGTAAAGACGTGAAGAACGCGGTGGGACGGCGAAGGTCCGAACGAGGGGCAGCATTGCTGGAAGCGGCGATCGTGACGCCGGTCTTCCTGCTACTGGTGTTTTCGATCCTCGAGATGGGCCTGCTCTTCCGCGATTCGTTGACGACGGACAACGCCAGCCGTGAAGGGGCCAGGGCGGCCAGCACCCGAGGCAACCAGGCAGACGCCGACTACTACGTGCTGCGTACCATCGAACACGGCCTCGAGGCCATCGGTCTTGAGCGGCTCCAGTACGTGGTCGTCTTCAAGGCGACGGGGCCGAACGATGTTGTGCCGGCGTCTTGCACACTCGGCTCACAGGCGGGCCTGTGCAACCACTACACCGCTGCCGATTTCTTTGTCGAACTCGATGACGCCGGCGGCAACGACCTCGGCAACTTTCGCTGCGGGTCTCACGACTCCGATTGGTGTCCGACCACCAGAGAGACCAGCCTCAGCACGGGAACCGACTTCATCGGCATCCACGTCGAGACTCGTCATGACTTCGTGACCGGCATGTTCTCCGGAGGTAACGACCTCGGTGAGACGACCATCCTGCGACTCGAACCGGATGAGGACTGAAGCTATGACCTTGCCGCGCCGTCGGAGCTCCCGACATGTGTCTTCGGAGCCCGGATCTCTCGAACCTGAATCGCGGCCATCGCAATCTCGAGCGCCCAAGGCCCCTGAGAGAGGCGCGGCGTTGGTGGAGTTCGCCATCGTGGCCACCTTGCTTCTCACCCTCTCGTTCGGCACATTTGAGATGGGTCTGGCCTGGAGCGACAGTCAGCTTGTCACCCAGGCCGCCAGAACCGGCGCCCGCTCGGCGACCCAGCTCGGCAAGAACACCGTCGCCGATTCGTTCTCGGTCGAGGCGATCGAGGCTGCGCTCGGTGACCTGAAGGACGAAGTCGACCGCATCGTGATCTATGACGCAACCGCGGCTGATGGCTCGATGCCCCCAGCGTGCCGGAACGCCTCGCCTCCCGGCGTGAACGGCAAGTGCAGCGTCTATGACGGCAGCGATTTCGGCACCTACGGCGCCTGGGTCGACGGCTCGTGGTCGCCGGCCAGCAGGGACAACACCTCGTTCAGCGCCGACTACGTCGGTGTCACCGTCGAGGTCGACCGAGCCTTTGTGACCGGCTTCTTCGGCGGTCGTACCCTCGCCATTGCGGACACCACCGTAATGCGCATTGAACCCGAGGCTGGAGACTGACCCGCCAATGACGAGACCACCGGACCTGATGCGACGACAGCAAGAGCGACTCGGAGAGCGGGGATTCATCATCGCCCAGTCAGCCCTGCTGCTGATTCCCCTGTTGATATTCGCGGCCTTCGCCACCGACATCGGCTCGTGGTACGTCGAAGGCCAGAAGGTGCAGCGAGGGGCTGATGCCGCTGCTCTGGCCGGAGTCACCTACCTCCCAGACACCGGGGCGGCCGAACAGGCGGCCAGAGAGACAGCGGCCCGCAACGGCTACATCGACGCCACCCCGACCGACAACACCGACTTCGACAGCGGGCCCCTCCCCCAGATCCGGGTGACCTCGTATGGTTCGGAGGGGCTGGAGGTCGAGATCAGGACCGAGGCCACCGCCTACCTCGGCAAGCTCGTTGTCGACTCGATCGAGGTGGAGCGCTACGGTGTTGCCGAGTTCATCCAGGCGGTCCATCTCGGTAACCCGACGTCCGGCCTCGGCACGGGGGATATTCCCGAGGCAAGCCTCGGACTTCCGAACGATCAGATGTGGCTGGCCATCAACGCCTACTGCAGTGACCACGAGCAGGGAGACCCCTTCGCCGTCGGCTACTACGACGGGCCCTACGCCGGCTACCGGACATGCGAGGCCGACGGTTCGGTTAGCGGGATCAGCTCCCCAAATCCGACCTACGATCCCGATGCCTATGTGTTTGTCGCCGAGTATCAGTCGGGCTCGCCAACCATCGATCTCGATGTGTACGAGCCGGGAACCGAGTGCTTCGACAGCGGCAACTCCGGCGACTTCAACACGGGGCCCATCCTCTACTTCGAGGTGTACGGGCCAAGTGCCACTGTTGACCACATGGGGTTTATCAATTCCCATTCCCCGATCGCCACGGTGACCTATCCTCGGACCGCCTGCATCACCAACGGCCCGGACGGTGACGGCTGGTGGCCGCTGCTACAGAACGCTGTGACACCGTCATCAGAGGGCGGCTACTACTACATCAAGGCCGGCTCCAGAAACCCGACTTCACCAGACGCCTACCCGTTGGACAACTACCTGGCCGAGTACTTGGTCAACAACTTCTCGCTGCGTGCAGTACGTAGCGGCAGCACGACGCTGTGCGCCTTCTCGACCGCGGACCCGACCTGCCCCCAGCTCTACGCGTTGGACTGGCTCCCCCTCTACCGTGAGGCGCCCAACAGCGAGGCCGCGTTCTATCTGGCCGAGGTCGTCGAGAGCCACGCCGGCGAGAAGATGGTTGTGACCTTCTTCGATGCCGCCGAGGACATCGCCAACCTTCAGTTTGTCGACTCAAACGGCACCGCCATGCCGTTCAATTGGCGCTATACGGACTTGAGCGACGGCGGCCTGAGCGGTGGTGACTACTTGGAGACCGCTCCCACACCGTCCAGCAGCTTGTGCTCGTGGAACGGCACCGGCGGGAACCCCTGTCTCCTCACCACCAACCTGACGGACTGGAACGACCATTTCGTTCGGATCGAGATCGACATCCCGGACAACTACACCTGCGGAGCGGACTGCTGGTGGCAGATCCGCTATGTCACCGGCGCAACCCCGACCGACCGCTCAACCTGGTCGATCTTTCTGGAAGGCGATCCGGTCAGACTGGTCGAGTAGGCGGCTAGTAGTGGGCTTTCGGCACTGGTGCGGCACTAGTCGACGACGAGGCTGGAGCGGATCTCTCCAACAACGTAGAGGCTTCCGGCCACCAGAATCAGATCATCGTCGGCGGTGACCGCTCGTGCCCGGTGCAGCGCCTCAACCGGTTTGCGCACGACCTCGGCCGAGATGCCAAGGGCCCTAGCGGCCAGGGCGATGTCTTCGGCTTGAATGGCTCGAGACCAGTTGGGTTCGGTGCAGATCACCGCATCGAAGTCCTCGGCCCCGAGCGCCAACAGCATCTCGACCGGATCCTTGCCGGAGAGAAGGCCGACGACAAGTACCCATGAACCGAGTCTTGCGAACTCCTCGGTCAACGTCTTGTAGGCGGCTCGGGCCCCGTCCGGGTTGTGGGCGCCGTCAACGATGATGGTCGGGTCGTGCCCCACGAGTTCGAAGCGACCGGGGAAGCGAACGTCGGCCAGGGCTTCGTTGATCAGGTCTTCCGGAGTCGGCTTGGCGAAGAAGGCTTCGACTGCGGCCACCGCAGTGGCCATGTTGTCTCCCTGGTGGGATCCGTGGGCGGGGACGTAGAGCTGTTCGTAGTGTTGGCCCGGCGTTCGGAGGTCGATGATGCGACCACCGATGGCCATGGAGCTGGCCTCCACCTCAAAGTCTCGGCCTGCGATCCATATGACCTCTGATTCTTCGGCCTCGAAGATCTCTCGATGTTCCTCCATCGGTGATCCGAGCACGACGTGGCTGCCGGGTTTGATGATCCCGGCCTTCTCCTTGGCCACCGCAGCTTCCCAGCCTTCGGCGCCATCGGTATGGTCCTTGCCGACGTTGGTTATGACCGCAACGTCGGAGTCGACAACGTTGGTGGCGTCGTAGCGGCCAAGGAGGCCGACCTCGACGACGGCCACATCAGCGCCCTGCTCGGCGAACCAGACGAAGGCCGCAGCGGTGAGGAGCTCAACGCGGCTCGGTGTGCGCTCGATCAATGGTTCGACCGCAGCCAGCAGTCCGATGACCCGGCCGAGCTCATCGTCGGGGATGTCATTGCCGTCCCAGCTGATGCGCTCGTTGACCTTGTCCATGTTCGGGCTGGTGTACAGCCCGACCGACAGGTCCATGCCACGGACTATGGCGGCGATCATCCTGGCCGTCGAGCCCTTGCCGTTGGTGCCGCTTATGTGGATGGACCGGAAAGCCTGGTGTGGATCACCGAGCGGCCCCAGCAGTTCGAGCATCGGTTCGAGGCTAAGCCCGTCGACCTGGCCTGCGGTCGGCAGGCTCGAGGTGAAGCGCCCCGAGCGGTTGCCTTCGAGATTGGTGTGGCTGTCGATAAAGGCCAGCGCGCTCTGATAGTCCATGTGCTGACCAGCCTTGCTCGGTGCAAAAAATCACGGCGACTTGGCCAGCGTATCGGGCTTCGCCCGGACCAAGGTTCGCGTTAGGAGGCGGCCCGACGCTGGCGTCGGGTTTCGCTCTTCGGCACAAGCGTGGGCTCTACCTGCTCAAGCACTACCGAGGCGTCGAGCACGCACTTGCCGACGTCTTCTCGGCTGGGGATGTCATACATGACTTCGAGCAGCACCTCTTCGAGGATGGCTCGCAGGCCACGAGCTCCGGTGCCTCGCAGCAGTGCCTGGTCGGCGATGGCGTCGAGGGCATCCTCGGCGAACTCGAGCTCGACTTCTTCCATCTCGAAGAACTTCTGGTACTGCTTTGTCAGTGCATTCTTCGGCTCGACCAGGATACGAATCAGCGCATCCTTGGTCAGCTTGGTGACCGTGCCGATGACCGGAAGACGACCAACAAACTCCGGAATCAGCCCGAACCTGAGCAGGTCTTCAGGCTTTACCTCGCCATAGACGTCGTCGAAGGTTCGAGCCTCTTCCTTGCGGGCCTCAGCGGTGAAACCGATGGACCGGGTTCCGAGACGACTCTCGATAATCTCTTCGATGCCGGCGAAGGCACCGCCGCAGATGAACAGGATATTTGCGGTGTCGATCTGGATGAAGTCCTGATGGGGATGCTTGCGGCCGCCCTGAGGCGGAACCGAGGCAACGGTGCCCTCAAGAATCTTCAGGAGCGCCTGCTGCACACCTTCACCGGAGACATCTCTGGTGATGGACGGATTTTCGCTCTTGCGAGCGATTTTGTCGATCTCATCGATGTAGATGATGCCGGTCTCGGCCCGTTTCACGTCGAAATCGGCGGCCTGGATCAGCTTGAGGAGGATGTTCTCAACGTCCTCGCCAACGTACCCGGCCTCGGTAAGAGCGGTGGCGTCAGCGATGGCGAACGGCACGTTCAGCATTTTGGCCAAGGTTTGAGCCAGAAGCGTCTTGCCGCAGCCTGTTGGGCCCATCAGCAAGATGTTGGACTTGGACAGCTCGATTTCGCTACCGCTGCTCGCCCCGTACTGGATGCGCTTGTAGTGGTTGTAGACCGCAACCGAAAGGATCTTCTTGGCCGCGTCCTGGCCGACGATGTAGTTGTCGAGGAATTCTCGGATCTCGCGGGGCTTGAGGAGGTCGTCGAATGACAGCTCAGCGCCCTCTGCCAGTTCCTCCTCGATGATCTCGTTGCAAAGGTCGATGCATTCATCACAGATGTAGACGCCAGGCCCGGCAATCAGCTTCTTGACCTGTTTCTGCGACTTGCCACAGAACGAGCACTTGAGTAGCTCGCTGCCTTCTCCGAACTTTGCCACGCTGAATCCCCTAGGTTCCGTTGCCGAGAGCTCCGGCGGCGCCAGGCCGGAACCTATGAAGTCGAGTGGAACTCTTCCGAGCGGGCCACTCAATGTCGTCGGCGATACTCGTGATCACGGTGCTGTCAAAAATGCAGCCAGGCCTAGCGACTCTGACGGCGGTACTACTCCCGCTGGAGTGGGGCACCTACGACTCCACGGCCCGAATCGGACCACTTGTGTCGACGGCGTCCCGCTCAGCAATTACCTCATCTATGATGCCGTATTCTTTCGCCTCTCGCGCAGTCATCACAAAATCACGATCTGTGTCCTTGGCGATTTTCTCGATCGGTTGGCCGCTGTGACGGGCCAACATTTCTTCGAGGGCCCTCTTGAGGCGCTCGATCTCATTGGCTGCGATCTCGAGGTCCGAGACCTGACCCTGAGCTCCGGTGTACGGCTGATGGAGCAGGACTCGGGCGTTCGGCAGGGCCAAACGCTTGCCAGGGGCGCCGGAAGCCAGCAGAATAGCCGCCGCTGAGGCGGCCTGGCCGAAGCAGATGGTTGCCACATCAGGCTTGATGTAGGTCATCGTGTCGTATATGGCGAACATGGCGTTCACGTCACCACCGGGACTGTTTATATAGAGGCTGATGTCGCGGTCGGGGTTCTCCGACTCGAGGTGCAGCAGCTTGGCACAGACCAGGTTGGCCACGTCGTCGTTGATCGGGGTGCCAAGGAACAAGATGTTGTCCTTGAGCAGGCTTGAGAACAGGTCACGGCCAACCACGCCACGAGGGGTGTCCTCGTAAATGGTGGGGATCGTGTAGCTGTTTGTCGGGGCGGTGTACGCGTCGACCGGGAGATGGTGGTGGGTCACGTTTGATCCTCTTCGGACTGTTCGTCCGCTTCTGTGTCTTCTACGGACTCGGTGTCTTCTACAGATTCGATGGCTTCTACGGACTCGGTGTCTTCGTCTGGCATTTCTAGCGCATCTGCGCTCACGGTTTGGCCATCCTCGTCGACAAGTTTGGCCCGTTCGGTAAGCCAATCCAGCGTCTTGGTCTTCAAGAGGTCTGAACGGACGGCGGAAAGCTGTCCGGCTTCGACCAACTCGACTCGAACGTCCTCGACCGAACGTTCGAACCGGGCGGCGACCTCTTCCAATTCTTCGTTCAATTCCTCTTCAGTAACTTCGACCGATTCCTGTGCCGCAATGGCTCTCAGCGCAAGATCGAGCTTGGCCGAAACCTCGGCTTGAGTGCGGATCTCGGCCAACATGGACTCGTTGTCCTGGCCGCTGAACTGCATGTACTGTTCAAAGCTGATCCCCTGGGCCTGCAACCGCATGGCCATGTCCTGGATGCGATTCTCGACCTCGCCGTCAACCATGGCGGACGGAACCACGTCATCGCCAACCATGTCCGACACATGCTCGGCCAGCTTGTTGCGCCGTGCGGTTTGAGCCTGGGCGACACGAGACCGTTCCATCTTGTCTCGGTAATCGGCCCGAAGAGCTTCCAGCGTTTCGAACTCGGAGTTCTCGGTGACCCATTCATCGGTGGGTTCCGGCAGGATGGTCTCTTGGACCTGGGTCACGGTGACCGAGAAGTCGATGGCCTGGTCTTCGTCTTCGTCGGGGTGATCGGCGGAGAAGGTCAGATCGTCACCGGCCGACGCCCCAAGGAGGTTCTCGTCAAACTCAGCGATTCCGGTCGCACCACTACCGACCTGATAGTTGTAGTCATCGGTGGTCATACCAGGGATTTCTTCACCCTCATGGACTGCGGCGATGTTGATGACAACGGTGTCTCCGTCGGCCGCGGCCCGCTCCACGGTCTCCAGATCGGAGAACTGGCCACGCATACGGTCGACCGCTTCATCGATGTCTTCATCATCGACGGCGATCTTCGGAAGCTCGATCTCCATCGAGTCGTAGCCCGATACCTCTATTGAGGGTCGAACCTCGACGACCGCGTCAAAGACAACCAGGCCTTCCTCTTGGCCACTGGTGATATCGATCTCGGGAGGGGCGATGACGTCGACATCATGCTCCTTGACGGCGTTCGAATAATACGTGGGCAGTGCCTCACGGAACGCCTCGTCACGGGCGTACCCCTGACCAATGCGGGCTTCGAGGACTTTGCGCGGCGCCTTGCCGGGCCGGAACCCTGGCAACCGCACTTCTTTGGCCAGTCTACGGAAGGCGGCATCGAGGTCCTTTTCGAACTCGGCCTCCTCCAGCTCAACGACGACCTTTACCTTGTTACCATCGAGTGTCTCAACGCTGGATCTCACTGGTCGAAGTGTACCCACCAGGAAGGACCCCGCGACGACTGTTCGAAAGGCTGCACGCTGCGGGGCGGGTGCGGTTACGATGGTTCACGGTACTGACCGGGATGTGGCGCAGTTTGGCTAGCGCACCTGCTTTGGGAGCAGGGGGTCGGGAGTTCAAATCTCCCCATCCCGACCAGTAGTAGAGCGGGTTTCAGCGCGCTCGGCCCGGCCAAAGAAGCCGGTGCTAGCCATACTCGGGCTAGCACCAGCCCCTAGAAAGCTCAAAGAACCTCAAGCGCTATCCGCAGGGGGTCAAGCCGATCGGGAACCGAGCGCCACCTCCACGCCGGTCACGACCCACCGTCTGAGACGCGATTGATCCAGCGGCGCACTTGCCCCCGGCCTCTCCAGCAAGCAACTCCGACGACAGCCCACCTACCGGGGAGTCTGCCGCCCCACCCGGCGCTCAACCGCCCAGGCCAACGAAGTAGTAGACGGATGCAAGCACCGCACCTTCAGCTGCGACCAAGGTCGCGCACGAGTTCGGTTCCCCAATCCTGTCAGCTGCCGACGTGCTTGTGGCGAGCCAGCCTGAACGCAGCGCCTGGCCGCGAGCGCCGCCAGCTTCGGGACGAGGTTCCGTCATTATCGCGTGGTGTCGCCGCTCCACTACGCATATCGCCGGAACTGTTGGACCGCCTCAAGTCTGTGGCTTGCGGAGTGGCGCGACCCGGCACACGTGATCTGGAAGTATGTCATCATCGGGGTTCGGCATTTTGGGGGTCGGTCACAATGGCAGAGGTCTTGTTGTTCCATCACGCTCACGGACTGACATCGGGCGTGGTTGAATTCGCCGACGAGCTGAGACGGGCTGGCCATACCATTCATGCCCCCGACCTCTACGGCGGGTCACTTTTCGAAGATCTTGAAGCAGGTGTCGGCTTCGCACAAGAAGTCGGTTTTAGGACAATTGTCGATCGTGGGGTCGAGGCCGCTGGTGAGCTGTCGGATGACCTGGTCTACGCCGGATTTTCTCTCGGTGTTCTCCCGGCTCAGCAACTGGCACAAGCACGCTCTGGAGCGGTCGGTGCTCTGTTGTTCAGTGCTTGCGTGCCGCCAAGCGAGTTCGACTCCACATGGCCAAACGGCCTCCCCGTGCAGATCCATGGGATGGACAGCGACGAGTTTTTTGCCGGAGAAGGCGACCTCGACGCGGCACAGGAGCTGGTCGACGGTCATGACGATCGACAGCTGTTTCTCTATGAGGGCAGCACGCACCTTTTTGCCGACACCAGCCTGCCGTCCTATGACGAAGTCGCTGCCACCTTACTGACAAAGCGCGTGCTGGAGTTCCTCAACGCTCTGGGCTGACGCCTTGGCCCCGCCGGAGCGACCCGGCCGACATTAGTCGGAAAGGACCTCAGATCGGCACGCAGTACGGCACTTTGCCGAGCACTCGGGATCACTCAAACGCTCGTTCGGTTGACCGCAGCAGGTGGCTAGGGTCATCGATCGCTCTCTCCTGGAGCGTTACCGCTCAATCGAGCCGAGCAGTCCGCCGGTTACCGTCTGATCGCTCCCGTGGGACGACGGGGCTGCTCAGGACGCTCCGAGTCGACCGAGTCGACCGGGTGGCGGGGTCTCATCTACGACCAGATGATGGCATCAGGCCTATCTGACTGGCTTCACCAGAATGAACGCTTCTACAGCTCTACCTCATCGGTAGCGCTCAGCGTCGGTGATGAGATCCCGCCACACGATGTTGGAGACCTGCCGTTTCAAAGACCGGACCGGCCCCGAAGCTGCGGACTGGCGACAGCCAGCCTGCTAGCCCCAAGCATCAGCCCCTCATGGCCGGCAATGGCCTGCTTACCGGCGTGAGTCCCCGAGCTTCAGCCCGGTCAAGACTCGCCAAGACAGCTCCTGCTGGCTATGGGAGCAGGGGGTCGGGAGTTCAAATCTCCCCATCCCGACCATTCAAGCGGATTTTTGGCACCGCTTTCCGGGCCGGTAGCCCGACTGGTAACCACGAATGGCTACCACTACCTCAGTGCTGAGTCAGGACCGCGCTCCGCCGGCCCGCCCAGAATCCGGACATCATGGTGCAACCCCATCCGATAACGGCCGGTACCAGAGCCTGGGCGTCCGCAGTTTCCGAGCAGCACTATCGGGCAGGCTGTCCCTGAGTTCTCGATCTTGGTCGCAGGTCGTAGCTATGCGGCCCACTATCGAGTTTGGGTCTCCATGAATCATCAGACTCGCCTACGCGATATCAGAGCGCTCGGGCAGTCTGGACCACATAGTCTTGGGACATGCGCTCACCGAGAGAACAGCAGCTCGTTGGTCTCGACTACTTGGAGGCTGCGACGACCCTTCTGCAGCGAATCCGCAGCACTCATCCCACCGCAGGACTTTGGGAGGCCGCCGATCGCCAATGGTCGTGGCGCAACCAACGCTCGACCGACAGTGTCCCTCAGCTGTTCTGGTTCGATGACACCGGCCAACCTCAAGCTGCTGTGATCACAACTGACTCCCCTCACGGAGTTGCCTTCGATCCAATCACCATGCCCGACGCAACACCCGACTGGCTTGCCCATGTCATCGAACGTGGGCTTTAAGCTGTCGCGCCGCAGTACCGTCGAAATCGCGTGACCCGACGAGCTGGGCCGCCGCCCGATAATCACGTACCAGGATGCTCACCCTGCACACCAGTCCGGCCTGAGCAGTCCTCAGCGCCTTCGCTCACGATTTGGAGCAGGGGGTCGGGAGTTCAAATCTCCCCATCCCGACTGATAGAGCGGTTCTTCCTGAACTGAGAACTAGCTGGTAGCCCGACTGGTAGCCAACCAGGGCTACCACTGAGCCGGATCACCTCTCTCAGCAACCGCCAGCAAGGCGCGATTATCGAGCGCTCCAGGCACTCGAGAACGCGGGCATCCGCCGTCGCTGGGTCGCGATTCCCGAGCGGTGATACTGAGTGCCTCCTGGTGGCGGCCTTCGGGGAGGTGATCGTTCATCGAATCGCCTGATCGCTTAGGATCGGGTTCGTGCGACTTGCCCTCCTCCAGCTCGTGAGCCACGGGACCGACCGCGAGGACAATCGCCAGGCCGGTCTCGATGCCTGCCGGGAAGCCAAGCGTGCCGGCGCAGATCTTGCCTTGTTCCCAGAGATGTGGAGCATCGGCTACACGTTTCCCAAACAATCGCTACTGGATCCGACCCCGAAGCTCGGACCCGATGAGTTCGCTGCCATGGCCGAACCAGCCGACGGGGCCTGGGTCGGCAGCTACCGAGATCTTGCGGCCGAGCTGAGCATGGCCATCGCCATCACCTATTTGGAGCGCACTGGGAGTGGGTCTCGCAACACGATCTCGGTGTTCGATCAACGGGGGGAGGAAGTCCTCCGCTACGCCAAGGCCCACCTGTGCTCGTTCCAGAGCGAGGACAGCCTCGAACCCGGGACTGAGTTCCCTGTCGCCCAACTGGACACCAACGCCGGGTCGGTGCGCATCGGAGCAATGATCTGCTACGACCGCGAGTTCCCCGAAGCAGCACGACTGCTCATGCTGAACAACGCCGAGCTCGTCCTCGTGCCCAACGCCTGTGGGATCGACGACAATCGGATGGCCCAGCTGCGCACGAGGTCCTTCGAGAACATGTGTGCGGTGGCCATGACCAACTACGGTGCACCACAGCACAATGGGCGCAGCGTGCTCTTCGATGGGATCGCCAACGATGAACACGGCCAACCGAGAGACATCACCGTCGTCGAAGCCACCGCAAGACCCGACGTTGTCATCTGCGAGTTCGATCTTGACCGACTGCGCACGTACCGAGACACAGAGGTCTGGGGTCCCAACTACCGTCGCCCCGGACTGTACGGTCCTATCGCCAGTCCCCATTCCGCCCGATAGCGACAACCACCGCCGCTCCGACTTCGCTGCGTGCCCCACGCAATTCACTTGAGGCAGTCACACCTCGCTGATGCAACGGGTTGACCCAGGCGTTTGGCAACCTTGACAAGGTTCTGCATGGAGGAGCGTTTGCGGCCCTGCGCTGACCTGCCGCGCGCTGATCATCGTTCGCTCTGTCCACCGGCTACATGTCCACCTGGATGCACCTCGGCCCTTTGTCGATCCGACAAACCATCGTTGGCCACGATCGCGGAAGGCTCAGTCGAGGACTGCGAATTCGACGAGTCGAACCGTGCTGCCAAGTTCGAGACCGATCACCCGGAAGCGATACCGAAGCTGGTCGCCGTCGAATGTTGCGAATCGAACGTGACCAAGATCGGGATCGTCGACAAGAGGCTCCAGAAGAATCCCAATGGCGCTCGAACCAGCCGACAACATGATCATGATCGAGGGTCAGGTAGGCCGCACGATTGGATCCGACCA
>JAVJHY011491926.1:0-58263 GCA_035593235.1 Phascolosoma agassizii | reverse complement strand
ATTTTCGTGCGCCGAAAAGCTGTCAATAGCGAATTGCAATTATATTTACTATTTGCAAAAAAACCTTTCGCCTCGCGAGCCTCTCCTTTGATTGGAGCTGAGCCCTAATTCTTAGAAATAGTAGCGAGCGAAGCGAAGACCTTCATGGGAATTGACTTTGAGGCATCGTTTGACACAATACAGTATGGCTTTTCTGCCTTTTTAAGCTCGTCTAGAAATGTCCGAGCCCCTGGTAGTGCTCCGGACTCTCCAACCAGCACTCCAGACTTATCAAGGAGTATTGCCTCGTAGTTGTCTAGAAGCTCATGCACTGATTCTATCTGAAGCACCCCCTTAGAAACCCACGATCCTTATTAGTCGCCACTGTAGTCGTAAAAGCCTCTGCCGCTTTTTCTTCCAAGCCAGCCAGCTTCGACGTATTTAATAAGCAAAGGGCAGGGGCGGTATTTATCGTCTCCTAACTCTCGATGGAAAATGCGGGTTATTGCTAGGCATGTATCTAGTCCTATGAAATCGGCTAGTGTCAGCGGCCCCATCGGCTGGTTGGTTCCGAGTTTCATCGCCTCATCAATGTCTTCCGGTGTCGCTATCTCTTCCATTAACACAAAGCAAGCTTCGTTAATCATAGGCACTAGAATGCGATTTACAATAAATCCCGGAAAATCTTTTTTTGCCGTTACGGGAGTTTTGCCTAGTTTCAAAGTGAGCGCTTTTACTAGTTCGTAAGTTTCGTCACTTGTTTGCAGCCCTCGAATTAGTTCCACTAACTGCATCACAGGTACAGGGTTCATGAAATGCATTCCCACAACGCGTTCTGGCCTATTTGTACCTGCTGCGAGCTTTGTTATGGAGATTGAGGAAGTATTACTTGCAAATACGGTTTGTGGTTTGCATATAGAGTCGAGTTTCGAAAGTAGGTCTAACTTCACTTCTTCATTCTCCACTATCGCCTCAACAATAAGGTCTGCGTCTGATAGATCGTTTAGGGACTGAACTCCTTGAATGCGCTCAAAAATCTCCGCTTGTTCATTTGATGTAATTTTTTCTTTTTCAACCAAGCGGTCAAGTCTCTTGGATATGCCGTGAATGCCCTTATCGGTAGATTCTTTCGAGACATCGAAAATAATTGTTGATAGGCCAGATGCAGCAAATACTTGTGCAATACCCGCACCCATCTGACCTGCACCTATAACTGCTACGCACTTGAGCTTAGAGATTGTAGACATGAAATTTGATCCTCTAGTTGTTATCGTTTAAGCACTGCTTTGCTGAGGGTTGTTGCGGAGTATTTCTAGTTTGCTCGATGCGCTTATGCTCAACCCACCAAGCGCACTTATTGCAGTTACTACCAAGATCCAAATTGCTCCAAAAGCTACTGCTGTTTCCTGAGTCACTCCCATAGGGGCAAACAGCAATACATACATGCCCTCTCTTATGCCAAGTCCGTTTACACTTAATGGTAGTGAGCTAGCAATATTTACAATTGGCACAACTGCAAAAAGATAACCGAGGGACAAGCCGGTATTGAGTTCTAGGGATATGACTTGGTGCATCATGATTTGGATACAGTGAAAAGCAACAGATATTACAGTAATTGTGACAACTGTGCTCAGCTTATGTGGGAAAGCCGTCGCAATTTGATGGGCTATGTGAGCTAATTTGTGTTCTGGTGAGAAAAAGCGTGTAATTAATTTGGGGCCAAGCCACCAACCAACACACAAAAGGACCAGAACAGGAACAGCGAAAATTGTGATTAGCCTTCCGTGTCCCGGAGGATGAAACACAAGGGCAGAGATTGCGCCTATTGCGAGCAGCACTGCCAGGCCGTGTAAGCGATCGACTGCGGAAGTTGCAAGCGCTGAAGTTCTCTGACCTTTTGCAGGTTTGAGTACTAGGCTTCTGGCAACATCACCGCCAACGGTCCCCAGGCCAAATGTGTTTACAAACATTCCAAAAAAATATGCGCGAACTATCTCACCAACAGATCGCTGTAAACCAACACCTTTGACTAAAATACGCCACTTCATCGAGCTGATAATTTGCCCAAGTGCGTAGAGCACAGCGACACTTGCGAACACTTTAAGTGATAACATTTTAAATGTATTTACAAGGTTGTCGAAATCAACGGTCGTATACACAAACACGAGAAGCAAGCCGCTGATCAGCAGGCGAGCCCAGGTGGCGAAATGTTTCTTCGTATGTATCGACATGTAATTACTCAAGAACGTTGTTGTGGCTATATAAGCTTTGAGAGTTAATGTGAAGCGTTCTAAGCTAATTCACACCCTACTCAATCATAAAACCTGAGCAGTATAACAAGTTTGAACTGATTTACACAGCCCCTATGGGGGTATTTTGGTAAACGTTGCATCAAGAAGGGTGAATTAAATGTGTATGAGTGAGGTGGACCCCATTGGCTGGACCTTTTATCAAAATGACACATCACCAGGAAGGCCCCACTGGTAAGTTTTTAGCTCATTGGTTGAGGAGAGGCGAATGAACCACTCTCCAGTTAACGGGCGAAATACCGTTAAGTCGCCGCGCAAGTCACCGTCAAAATCCTTGTTGCAAGATGGGATATCTCCCAATGACCCGAAGTTATCTACGAAAACAAGACTAGATGCTGTTGCTGTATACCAATCTAGCGTATTGTTGCTCTTAACTCTCACCATAACTCTATCAGTCGTATTGTCAGCATCGTAGTCACAAGTGAGTGGAGTGTCCCCAGGCGCTCCCCAGGGAGAAGAAAAGATAAGGTTTCCACTGTAATCAATTACGGTCCAAAAGCGCAATAGTTGGTTGATTGTGGTAATGTCGTCCAACTTATCGCCATTAAAATCTCCGACAAACGCGTCATAGCCATTGCCTCCCGTTGAAAGCTGCATTATCGACTCTTGCTCGCCGTTTAAGGCACCTGCTCTGTTGTAACCTGTTTGTGATAGGAGGCCGTAAACAGCACCAGTAGTGCTGCGATAAACACCTAAGTCGGCTCGTTTATCCCCGTCAAAATCCCCAGGAATTGGAGTATCCATGGGAAGTCCCCATTGAAGCACAGACATTGAATTGTTTGCTGAATTAAGTAAATACCAGTTACCTTCTGCCGGGCGCCAAACGGCAGAGTCCGTTTTTCCATCACCGTCGTAGTCTGCTGGAACAGGAATATCACCGCTAAGTCCAAATTGCCTAACTATCGCATTATTTGGGTCAAAATCAGAGCTCGATGTTAGAACAAACCATAATCCTAAATTTGGCCTCCATAGCGCAAGGTCAGACAGTCCGTCTCCGTCAAAATCGATGTTGGCCTTGTTAGTGAGGATATCAAAACGCATGGATTTTCCACTTCCAACTTCTAATTGGTTACTCGTATTATGCGATATGGCAATTTCTGTTCCCCCTGTGCCTCGTGGTGGCACTATTCCAACACTTGCATTTGCAGCATAATCTAGCGATGCATCTCCAACTTCAGTGTCGTGATAAATGAATTCTATCCTACCGGTTGCATGGAGTTTCATTTGGACAATTACTGGTGCGCGAGGATCTGGAGAATTACGTTTGTCGTAGTCAACGGATATCCATGTTATCGTTGCAGATGAGGCACTTGCTTTGAACCAAACGCCGCCATCCTCATTGCCAAGAAGAGCAGAAGGAGCGCTGGATAAGTCAGTATGATAAATGTTAATACCATCATTCAATCCATTTTGGTAATCCGAGTTGTTGGGAATTACATTTCCAGGGATAATGCGACCATTCGTTGAGATTACGATATTATCAAAAGTCTTTCCGTAGTAAGAAAAGTTAAATCCTAAGTTAGCCAAAATGTAAAGGTCATCTGTCGTTGTTACTTTTATACCGAGGTCTGAGTCGTATGCTGTCGTTGTAGAAGTTTTTTCGTAAGTTGGGGTTGGAGGTGGTGGAGGGATTGGTGTGAGTATGTTACTTAGCGAGTTATAAGCGTTTACTATTCCCGGCGATGCTATGAGATTTGTGAGTGTGGGCAGAGGCTTTATTGTGCCAAGTAGGCGTTGTTTTGCTCCTATTGCGGTAAGCCTTGGGTCATGGCCCAAAAGCAGTGCCGCTACTCCACTAACATGTGGGGTAGCCATAGAAGTTCCACTTAAGTATGAGTATTCTATGCCAAGCACGGTGCTGAGAATGTCTACTCCTGGTGCGGCAATATCTACACTTCTTAAGCCGTAGTTAGAAAATGTTGCTAAATTTCCGTTAGGATCTATCGCGGCAACAGATATAACAGAAGCAGTTTCATAATTTGCTGGATATATAGGAACTGCGTCGTTGTTACTAGCGGAATTACCGGCAGCTGCGACAAAAAGTATTCCTTCCGCATTAGCAGATTCTATGGCATCCTTTAACGCTTGAGAGTATCCACCTCCGCCCCATGAGTTACTAAGCACTCTAATATTTGCACTGCCACTGCGCTTCATATCAATTGCATATTCAATTGCTGAAATCGCTGCCGCTGTAGTGCCGGAACCTGAACTATTTAGGAACTTTAATCCCATTATTTTTACGTTCCAGTTTACCCCAGTAATACCCAATGCATTGTTTCCAGTTGCTCCAATCGTTCCGGCGCAGTGCGAACCATGGCCATGAGTGTCCATTGGGTCGCCATTGTTTTCTATGGCGTTAAAGCCAAATACATCATCGATAATTCCATTTGAGTCATCGTCGATGCCATTGTCGGGAATTTCGTTTGGATTTACCCATCGGTTGTTTATTAGATCCGGGTGATTGTAGTTAACACCGGTATCTACAACGCCAACCACAATTTCGTTATCTCCTGTAGCTAGTTGCCATGCCTCAGGTGCATCAATGTCGATATTATTGGTTCCACCGTTTTGTCCGGTATTGTGCATGCCCCATAGGTCGTTATAACTTGTATCGTTCGGTGTGGAGTGTATTGAATAAATATAGTTTGGCTCTATATATTCTACCATCCCGGACGCGAGCAGAACTTTTGCGTAAAGCGCATCAATTGACTCTCCCGGTGCTACTTCTACTAGTTGTGCTTTTGCTGAAGGGAGGGAGTGTTTTGTTCTCAGACGAAGTGCCGAAAAGGCATGAGCTCGAGTTGTTTGACTTGTTTTGTTTTTAAACTTAACGATGTATTGCCCAGTTACAGCTAAGGGTTCGGAAAGTGCGAGGGAAACAGAAATTATGCACCAGTAAATTAAAGCAGACGCATAGATGAAAAAATAACTAAATATTGAGAGTCGAGCATACTCTCGCTTCCAGTTATCGTGTTGTGCAATACAATGCTGCCCCAAAGCCAGACTCCTGTGCTTGAATGATTATTCATCAAGAACTTATTTGTATTAGTGAACATCAAGCTACGTTAGGAATCGTCACGGTAGTGAAATACCTTGACATTTTTGTTGACTACAAGGGCCCCTGAGGGGGGCTTTTGCTGTGTAAAGGTGCTCTAGGCTGACTGAACCTGTGCGGAATGTTGGCACAAGCTGGCAATAAAAGCGAGACTACGAACTCGAACCTAGAGAGAAAATGGCGTAGTCGCTAGCCTATTAACTCTTTAGTTTCGAGTGTCAATAATCAATAAATGTGAAATACCCTGTAACACAAGGTTAATATCAGTCTATATCCAGACGATGCTCTATTTCGTCGTCAGTGTCAGTGCTATCCGTAGTATCATCCATTTGTTCATCAGTGATTCTTTCTACTTCAATTGAAGATGCAGCAGATTTAGTGACTGTGTTGACAGTCCCAGACTGAAGATTTGGCGCGGTGAGCGTCTCTGACGCTATCTTTGCCGATTCCTCAGGAGGCTGAGTCGGTACAAAATTTACTCTGTCGACACGTGCCGCATGAAGACCCTTGTCTCCCTCGCTCAATTCGTATTCGACTTCCTCACCATCCTTAAGAGTTTTAAATCCCTCTTGGACAATTACAGAGTAATGAACAAAAACATCTCGACCACTCTCATGCTCAATAAAACCAAATCCTTTCGCATCGTTAAACCATTTCACGACACCATGCAGCGTTTCAGCCATTTTTAATAAACTCCTTTAACTACGACCCACAGAAGACTTCTCAATTGCTCCTACGACAACTTTCTAACAGCTGCAACTGAGATTTTCACCATATATAATCTTAGTTGAGCGTTTTTTGTCGGCGTCGGCATGCCTTACAAAACAATCAAACACAACTCTCTACTCCGCCTACACATAACGCTTAGCAAATAGTGGGCCACACGCAGTTCGCTCCTAACAGCGTCAGTCTGAGGCCACTAAAAGCAAATGTAACCACACAAAACTTAGCGTTGGTAAACCCGCTTGGTGGCATGCTGCAAATGCCCTACAAGACACGGAATATCGAACATTAGGTATGTTTGGCAACACATTTTCTTTGTATGTGTTGCCAAATATTGTTCTAGTGATAAAATCGAGCAAAATAAGCGGAAATAGAGAGAACTTTTTTGCCCTAAAAGCGGTCAAGTTTACCCCCTATGTGTCAAATATCAGTCAAGACCGTATGTGAACTCATGGACGAAAATAGATTATCTAATTTGGCTGATATATTTTGGTGATTGGTCTATAGTATACGCTGCTTGAACCGTTGACGTGAACCCGTTAATCAAAAAAGCATAGAAGTTTAACACGAAACTGCTAAATAGATTTGCAAATGAACATTCGCACGCTAGCAACATTAGTTTGTGAATTGGTAATATTATAGCGAATATGACACTAAAAGCGTGCGCAAATGCTCTTTGGCATACACCTGTTCCTATAGCCATAGCAAGTAGTGATGGTCTAATTACTTTTGCTAACCCTGCATTGAGAACGTTATTGGGCAGTAGTGATGATGAGTGCACTGAGAAATCTATATCATCGTGTTGTTTCGATTTTGGTTCGCATCACGGCATATGTTTAGATAATTTTTCCGAAGGAAAAATTGAAGTTCTCAGTGCTTCTAATATTCGTGTTCCAGTATTACTTTCCGTATCTAAGTGCAGTGAAGATGATTTGAATGAGGGAAATTATTTTTTTCTTGTTTTTCAGGTATTATCGAAAGTCGAGGATAGGTCGCAGCCGCGCTCTTCTGCGAAGCTTGAATCCCTTGGTTCACTGGCAAGAGGTATCGCGCATGATTTGAATAATATCCTCACTGGAGTTCTTGGCCATGTTTCTTTCCTTCGTCTTTGTGTTGAAGAGGATGGGCCACAAGTAGACTCACTTACTGCGATAGAAGATGGTGCACGAAGAGCGGCATTAATGACTCGCGAGATTTTGGGGTATGCAAGAAATGAAACTACGGAGATAAGGCCGGTTAATCTGAGTTTGGTAGTCGCAGCTGGGCTGAATCTTTTAAAAGGCGCTTTGCCGAAAAATATTACATTAGAGGTTGATGGAGATGAAACCGATTTGTTTGTTCTTGGAGATGAGAGCAAGTTGAGTCAGGTCTTTATGAATTTAGCTGTAAATGCGCGAGATGCATTACCAAACGGTGGGTGTATTGAGGTAAGTGTTGAGGAAGTGGTAGTGTCCCCAGTTAGTCCTTTTTTAAGTAATGAGTTAGAACCGGGTAAGTATGCACGTCTGTCAATAAGTGATAACGGCATGGGAATGGCGCCTGATGTTAGGGCTAGAATATTTGAAGCATGTTTTACCACGAAATCTAGTGCTGGGACTGGTGTAGGGCTTGCGACAGTTTTATCTATCATTGATACTCATTCAGGTGTTATAGATGTTTCAAGTACTTTGGGTAAAGGGACACGTTTTGACGTTTATATCCCGTTTTGTGATGTAGACTCAGAGGACAATATTGATGTTTGCGAAACTAGTTTACCAAGTGGCTATGAGAAGATTCTGGTTGTGGATGATGAGGAAGTAGTGCGCACAGTAATACGACGTAGTCTTGAACATTTTGGATATCAGGTTGATGTTGCTAAAGATGGAGTAGAGGCTCTTTCGCGTTATCGCCATGATGCTAAATCGTATCGATTGGTGATTCTAGACATGATGATGCCGCATCTGTCGGGAGAGGAGGTTTTTAAGCGCCTTAAGGAAATCGATACGAATGTTAGGGTGCTACTCGTCAGTGGCTTTTCTAGTGAGGACCGTGCAGAGGGCGTGTTGAAAGCCGGAGGTCTTGGGTTTATTCAAAAACCTTTTGCAGTAGAAGAGCTTGCGAGAGAAGTTCGCAGGTGTCTGGATGTATCTTAAATCAATCAAAGTAGGCAATCTTCAACTCCCACTGAATCTTGTTTTGGCTCCAATGTCGGGGATTACTAACTCGTGTTTTCGCAGGTTAATTAGGCTTTGCAATCCAGATTCTGTTGGTCTAGTAGTGAGCGAGTTTATCAGTGTTGAAGCCTTGACGCGAAACAGCGAAAGAAGTTTGGCAATGATGAGGTTTCGCGAGCAGGAACGTCCTGTCTCGGTTCAGGTTTTTGGGCATGATGTTCGTAGGATGGTTGATGCTGTAAGGATGGTTGAAGATAGTGGAGCTGATATTGTTGATATCAATTGTGGCTGTCCAGTACCAAAGGTGGTTAAGAAAGGCGGTGGTTGTGAGTTGATGAGGCAGCCAGAACACCTGGCTAGGATGCTTTGTGAAGTTAGAAAAGTAGTTTCAATTCCGCTTACGCTAAAAATTAGATCTGGTTGGGATGAGCAGAACGTAAACGCTTTGGCTATCGCTAGAATAGCCGTTGACTCTGGTGTTGATATGCTGGCTATTCACGGTCGCACGCGAAAATGTCTTTACAGGGGGGTAGCTAATTGGGACATAGTATCTGAAGTGGCAAGAGCTGTAGAGATACCGGTTATTGGTAGTGGTGATATTGTTGATGGAGCTAGCGCTGTGAAACACATCAAAAAAGATGTTTCAGGTTTGATGATCGGCCGGGCGACTTTGTCTAATCCTTGGATTTTTTCTGAGATCGAAGCTGTGATGAAAAATCGGGAGTTTATTCAGCCTTCTGAGCGAGCTGTGTTTAGGCTGCTTGAGGATTATATGAACATGCTTGTCGAAGAATTTGCGGATAGAATAGTATTAGGGTCTCTAAAACAGTTATCTTCAAAATTAACTAGGAGAGTTAAGCATTCGCGAGATTTGAGAAAGGCTTTGATTACCTCGAAAACTTTAGATGAATTTCGGGCGATATTGTCAGGGTGTTTGAAATGTTAAGCGTGCAGGGACTAAGTAAGCGATTATCTCGGCAGTCGGTTGTTAATGACGTAAGCTTTGAGATAAATGAGGCTGAGGTGGTGGGTTTAGTCGGTCCAGGTGGAAGTGGAAAATCGGTGTTATTAAAAATCATTGGTGGAGTTTTGGAGCCTGACAAAGGGATGGTGGGTTATCCTGGGGATGTTAAGGACGTTGGTTTTTCATTTCAAGAAGGGGCATTGTTTGATTCTATGACCGTAATTGACAATGTAGCTTTTCCTTTAACTAACTTTGGGGATAAGAGCAAACGAATAGAATACTACAACAGAGCGTATGAAATTTTAGCTCAAGTTGGTCTTAGTAAAGCTATAGCTAAATATCCAGGGCAATTAAGTGGCGGGATGCGTAGGCGTGTAGGTATTGCTAGAGCTCTTGTTAGTCAACCTCGACTTGTGCTTCTTGACGAACCTACCGGGGGCTTAGACCCAGTAGCTGCTAGTTTAATAATGAAGCTGATTAAGGATCTTCATCAGCACTATCGCCCAACTGTAGTAATTGTCAGTCACGATATACGACGCTTACTTCCCAATGTTTCGCGAGTAATAGCTATTTTTCAGGGCAAAGTGGCTTGTGATGAGTATTGTTCTAATTTGGAAGACAAAGCATCACCTCAAGTGCTCAAGTTTTTAAAGACGCGTTTTGATTTTTCCGAGTTTAGGCCTGTGCATTGAGGCCCTAACATTGAGGTAATGTGACTAAAGATCGAAAACATATTAGTGAATCACGATTAAAATTCTTAGATGGAATTGGAATTCCCATTAATTCTCCTTTTGTAGCAGATGAGTTTCAGAGTGAAGCTATTCGTTTACTAGGAGAAGGGGTTGACACACTCGTTATCGCACCAACTGGCGCTGGGAAGACATTTATAGCCGTACAGGCCATTGAGAAGGCATTGCTAGTTGGAGGGCGTGCTGTGTATACAGCGCCCTTAAAAGCATTGTCTAATGCAAAATACGTGGAATTTAAACAACGTTTCGAACCACAGTTTAGAGTCGGATTGCTAACTGGAGATCGAAAGATTGAAGGCGATGCTGATATTGTTGTTGCAACCACGGAGATATATAGAAATGAGTTATATAGTTTGCGTGATACATACAATCTAGTCGTGCTTGATGAGTTTCATTATCTTGCCGATCCTCAGCGTGGCCCTGTGTGGGAAGAGAGTATTATTTTGTCATCAGCATCTTCTACTTTGTTGATGCTATCGGCTTCCATTTCTAATCCCGAAGATATCGTTGAATGGATTGAGGAGATTCGAAATAATCCAGTTGGGGTTGTCAGTGTATCTGAGCGTCCCGTCGAGCTTAGACTTGGCTTTCTGCATCCCCAATATGGAGTTGTCCCTCTGGAGGGACAGAAAGGTAAGGTCACTTCTAGCGTTGAGGCATTCTACGCACAGGGAAATTCTGAGCGCTTTGGTATTCGAGGTAGGCGCGAGAAGTATAAGCGCGGTAAGCGCAGTAGGTAATTGGGTTAAAGCGATGCGTGGAGATGTTCGTATATCAGATATTTTGTTGGAATTAGAACGCGATGATCTTCTTCCAGCCATTGTTTTTAGGACCTCTCGGATGCAATGTGAGACAGATGCGCTTCGTGCCGGGAGCAATAAACGACTTTATCTTTCAGCGCCAAAGCAGAGGGAGCTGAGGCTCTGTATTCAAGACGTTATGCGCCGATGCGAAATGGATAAGGATCTTATCACCACTCATCCTCAGTACAATAGCTTAGTGCATACTGGCATAGGAGCACATCATGCTGGGCAGCTTTTGATGTGGCGTTTATTACTTGAAGAAATTATGGCAGCGGGCCAGCTTCGTATATTGGTTGCTACTGGGACGGTAGCGGCTGGGGTAGATTTCCCTGCCAGGACAGTTGTCATTACAGCTCATTCAAGGAGAGGTGCTGACGGGTTTCGGAATTTTACATCAGCGGAATTTCAACAGATGTCGGGAAGAGCTGGCCGGCGAGGGAAGGATTCCGTAGGATTCTGCATTGTTGCGCCAACACCGTTTTGTGATGCTCGCGAATTGCTGAAAATTTCTCATCGTCATGCAGAACCTCTTACTTCGGCGTATTTCCCAAGTCCTAGTACAGTTTTGAATTTGCTTCGGTATCGAAATGTAGATGACTTGCGTTTTACTGTTCAACGAAGCTTAGCTTCCCATATGGATAGGCGAGAAGCACGCAAGCTTTATAGTGAGGCCGACAGCTTAGAAGGGGTGTTGTTGAGTTCGCTTGAGCCTAAAGATGTAGATAGTGATTCGATTGTTAGTGATGGTGAAAATTCTAAGCGTGATGAAAAGCGAATTCGGAAGAAAATTAAAAGATTGCGAAGAATTGCTAGTGAGCTTGAGAATAATCAACTTTCATTAATCGATTTAGCTTTAAATGGACTTGAAAAGCTAGGTTATGTGGAGAAATCGTGCTTGTCTGAAAAAGGTTATTGGGCGGCAAGTCTATGCACAGGCTTAGTGTTGGAGTTAGGAGAGATAATCGAATGTGGAATGTTGGATGGTGTCTCCGCGGAGCATCTTGTGGCAGTAGTTGCATCAATCGCTGGAGATTCGCATCGCAAATACCTTGAGAACAAGCAGGGGGCTGTGCTCGCGGGAGAAGATATTAGTAAACTCAAAGAAATTTTAGATCGAGTTCGTTCTACGGATATGCCTGGGCTCCAGTTAACTCGTGAAGTAGTAGAGAGTGCTGCATATACAGTTTTGGTGTGGATGCAAGCTGAGAACTGGCAGCAATTTCGCTCTGTCTTGGTTCTTTCTCGAGTGGCTGAAGGAGATGCTGCTCGTTTAATTACACAAACGGCAGACCATTTAAATCAACTGAGTCGATTGTCTGAAACTCACAGTGCGTTGAGTTATAGAGCCGAAGAAGCTAAGCGCCGAATTTTACGCCCACCACTAAGTGTAGCTATTTCAATCGGTGTGTAGCCTGATTATTTGTTGGAGTAGGGGCAATTGTTTATTTGAATAGTTGTTCTACAGTTTTTTCGCCCTTTTGTCTTAGTTTGAATGTTCATTCTATGGATTTTGCTAGATTTTTGTCTCCCACGTGATACGCTGGCAACATAAAAGATTGATTGGAGATTCGAAAGTGCATTCTTTATTGTCACACTTTGAGGTCTGTAGGTAATAACGTTAGGTAATGATATGGTTATGAGTACAACACTTGCGTTGGAGACAGATGTAATGACAAGTTATGCAACAGATTCAATTTCCAACTTGTTTGAGCCTGATGTGTTATTACCTAGTCAATATCACAGCGCAAAAGCTAGTGGCATAGATGGAGGGGAGCGTAGGCTTATGGCTGCGCTGTTATCAGATGGAATTGAGGCTTATCTCTCCCAGTATGCATCAGCGGCCGTTGTCACTAAGAGGCAAGCGGCTGGATATATCGATGCACGGGATTGGATTCATACTCGAGACACTTCGTATATATTTAGCTTTGATGTCGTGTGTGGATGTCTTGGCGTAGATCCAGACTATCTCCGGTTAGGACTGGCCCGTTATGTCGAGTCAATGCTTTGTGATGCGACTGATGAAAAATCTACTTGGAAGAAGATTCGACGACCTCGCAAGAGTTAGGGTGAACGCTTACTCATTTTCGCGCCGAACTCGTATGTTTTCAATATGAATAATAGCTTGGCTTAACAGTATCAATCGCTGTTGATTGGCATCTGAGCTTAGAAATTCAAAAGCCTCGTCGGTATCTACGCAGAGCTCCAATTCTGTGCCATTAATGTTTACAGATTTAATGGCACGAGCCTGCTCCAAGAAGCCAAATTGTAGCTTCTCTTCCAAGGTATGAATAATTTTCGCCCAGATATCTGAGGTTGTCTCTTCGGTCATGGCTCGCCCACTCGATTTGTTCCTACATAATATGCTGCAACAAACTGGTCCGGACGTCAATGAGTTTTATAGGTGGCGAACATATTCATACGAACGCGTAGCCCTTTTTGCCTCAAAAACGGCCCCCGAATGGGGGCTTTTGTTGTAATAAGGAGCTAAAAATCGACTCAAGTAGTCGGCAATTAACTAAATACATGCAGCGTAACTTATGTCGAGCAGTCGCAGGTTATGCTGCTTGAATTTGCTGCTGTGAACATTCGTATTGTCGGCGAATAGCCTTTCTAAGCTCTTCTCTGTGGAAATCCAGCGCTTCGCAAACATAGCTAAAGCCAAAAAAAGTTGTCTGGTGCATCTCGTTTGATTCATACAGCCAATCTTGAGCAGATTCCTGAAGTTCGCCTTCGCCGGTGAGGTAGTCTGTTATAGCTCTTTGCAGGACTGCTGCTAAGAGTCTTCGTTCTGGGTTAAAAGTGCCGCTGCTCTGTGGTACAGTGTTGTTAGACCAAAGCTTCATTCGTTCCTACCTCTTAAGGGTTAATAAGTGATTACTGCTATATATTTACCTACACACAGGTGTATTTTAGGCGAAAAAATCAACAAGCAAGGTTTCATCTGAGCTAATCAGTGGGTGTTTTGCCATAAGCTAACACGCGCGCTTCTAGCGAAAGATGAATAAAACTAAATGTAATATTCTAGAACCGGATAGTGACTGAGAAAATCCTCTCTGCAGGAGCCACTTTGCAGAGCGTTCAGTCAAATAAAAACCTTAGCACCAAGAAAATAGAGGCCGAACAATACAAAATCTAAGTGGCAAAAGTCAAGGAAAAACATATATGCCAAAGCATACTTTTATCGAAAAACTGGGCAAAGCCCGTATACACAGTTTTTTGCTGAGCATTGAGTCCAAGCCACGGCGAAAACCGCACGTTCTCGTGCAACCATTTCTTAGTTAATTGATTACCTTTCTACCTAAGTTAAGCACATATTGTAGCTGACGTTGCAGGCTTAATCTAGGTCTTTTTTTATGGACGGGATGTTTTTTCAAATAAATTGGCCAAATCGATAATATTGCTGAACTTTTCCTTGAACTCAAATCGCAGCAGTGGTATTGGTGGGTATTGAGTGGGATACGGTGGGAGCTAATGGGAGAGCGAACCAAGAAGTCGATTGTTCGGGACCAATCGGCCCAATCTAGTGGGAATGTTGCTAGGTACAGCTGTCGCGGTAGCTATACGCATTCGCTTGATGACAAGGGCAGGGTGAGTATCCCGGCAACATTTAGGCAGCTTCTAGGGGCTAGGGGGCAGTCAGTCTTAGTTCTTACGAATTTTGTCTCTGGTGGGGCTCGTTGCATTGAGGCCTTTGCTTCGGATGAGTGGGATAGGTTTGAGGAGAAGCTCTCTGGACGTAGTCGTTTTGATCCCAGGCTGCAGAAGTTAGAGAACTTCTATTTGGCTAGAGCTGCGGCGTGTGTAATTGACACCAGTGGTCGCATCAATGTTCCCCAGCATTTGCGTAACTATGCTGCTCTTGAACGAGATGTTGTATTCACTTCGACACTCAATGGGTTTCGAATGTGGGAAAAGAGGGTGTGGGATATGGTTTTTGGCGAGGCGGAGTCGGCACTGTTAGAGGACCCAGCTCTATTCATGGATGTAGACCTTTAAAGAGCGTGCAGGAGGATGTGGCATCGTGTGCAGTGATGGTTTTTCTTTGTCGTCGGGGCATGTGCCAGTTCTTTTAGATGAGGTATTGGATTACCTCGTAGTGGATAGGTGTTTAGGTGGCGTTTCTAGGGTCTTAGATTGCACCCTTGGTGGCGGTGGTCATAGTGAAGCGATACTTAAGAGTAGTAACGATATATTTTTGGTTGGTCTCGATAGAGATCCGTTAGCTGTAAGAAATACAAGCGAAAGGTTAAGCGAATTTTCTGAAAGGATATTGTTATTAGAAGGTAACTTCGCTCACGTTCAGGACATCATTAATAAAAATGTCAGTGTATTGCCTGAGAAGATCCTGTCGGAAGATGGAAAAGTAAGATTTGATAGTATTTTATTGGACTTAGGTGTGTCGAGTATGCAGATTGACACACCTGGTAGAGGTTTTTCGTTTCAAGCAGATGGGCCACTTGATATGCGTATGAATCAGTCATCAGGTTTTAGCGCTGCCACTATTGTGAATGAGTATTCTTACGGGGAGTTGAAGAGTGTATTTCAGCGAGCAGGGGTGTCGAGGCATCGTGGCGCGCTGACCCGATTGATTATTAATTCGCGGCCAATTGACTCGACTTCAAAACTGCGGCGAATTTGCGAAGAGGCTATCCCTGTTTTTAGCGGTCGTGCATCAAGCTCGAAAGTTCGTTCACACCCTGCCACGGTTCCTTTTCAGGCGCTGCGCATGGCAGTGAATGACGAGTTAGGCTCTATTTCGAGCTTTCTTAGTAGTTCTTTAGATCTTTTAGCACCTGGCGGTCGGTTAGCTATTATTAGTTTTCACTCTTTGGAAGATAAGATTGTAACCCGCGCTATGCGAGAGTGGCAGCGCAAGTCTGCTACTAGAAAACTCCCTAGTAGAGAGCTGCCGGATGCATCCGGTTCATTATTAACACCTGCGTCAATCGTGCCTCAAGAGACAGAAGTGCGTAATAATCCTCGGGCACGAAGCGCTAGAATGCGGGTTTTTGAAAGGAGATAGATTATGTCAAAAGTACTAAGTTTAGAAATGCCGTGTTTGATTAATCAAACAGTTCGCGCAAAACCCTTGGCAGTGACTAAAAATCGTTCTCTTCATTATGTTCTTGGGATTTCTCTCTTTTTTGCGTTTTGTATTCAGTTATGGGTTCGTGTGGAAATAACAAAGCAGGGTTACGAGTTGGAGCAGCTGCGAGGGGCTATGAAAGAAAGTGACTTAGAGTTAGCGCAGGTAAAACTGAAATATGCGAGATATCAACGTCCACAGGCGTTGGCTAGTGTTGCGCAGAGAAAACTTTCAATGGTAGCGTTGAAGCGCGAAAATATTAGACGAATTGGGGTAGAGTAGATGGGTGGAGCAGTATTCGAAAAAAAATGGCAAAACGATCTATCGTCAGTTCGTTCGAGATCCAGAAGTAGGTTTCGCAAGAAACGTGCTACAAAAACACGCAATGTGTTTTTGACGCTATTAAAGACGCTATTCAAATGGAAACTTCCTATACGTGTTGTTTTATTTTCTATATTTAAGTCTATCATAGCTCTAGTGGTATTAATTCAATTCCTTTTTGCGGGCTGCAAAGCATGCTTATTGTTGAAAAACAGTTCTGCCGGGCGCAGATGTTCCGTGAAAGTCGCGAACACCAAGGAAATCCTAACTCAGAGCGAAAGGCTTGGGCGTATATCAATTCTTGGCGGTGCTGTTGCTGTGTTTGGCTTAGTAGTTATCGGACGTTTGTATGAGTTACAAACTTCTGAGCATCACAGGTGGTTAACCTTAGCATCGAAGCAGCATCAGGCTACAGTTGAGGTTCATAATGCAAGAGGAACCGTTGTTGACTCATCTGGGCGACCTCTAGCGGTGTCTGTGCCAAGTGCTTCAATTGCGGCTCATCCTAAAAAAGTAGAGGACAAGAACGCTGTTGCTAGTAGTTTGGCTGCTGTGATTGGTGTCGATCGCACTAAAGTTCTTGCTGGACTTAATTCTAGCAAGCCATTTGCTTGGCTCAAGCGTGATTTGCCGTATGATGAGGCAGAAAGAGTTTCTAACCTTAAGATCAACGGAATATCTGTAATCAGCGAGTTTAGGCGATCTTATCCGCAGGGGCCTCTTGCCGGTGCTTTACTTGGGCGAACCGGAAGAGATGGTTACGGGTTGGCAGGTGTAGAACTCGGTTTTGAAGAGATGTTATCCGAGGTAGGTACCGTCATGTCGGTTAGGCGAGATGCTCGAGGAGGATTGGTTGCTGTTGGAAATTACGGTTTGAATCAGGCGTTTAATTCCGATGAAGCTATATTGCAACTGAGTATTGACACTATTGTTCAGGGTATCCTCGAGGAAGAATTTGCAACTGCCACAGATGAAGCAAAAGCACGGCGAGTATTTGGTTTGGTTATGGACGCCGATAGCGGAGAAATTCTTGCTTTAGCTCAAAGTCCTGGATTCGATCCAAATACTCTCTCTGGAGTATCTCCAGAGAATTTGCGCAACATTGTCATACAAGATAATTTTGAGCCTGGCTCAACTCTCAAACCGCTGGTTGTTGCGGCAGCGCTTGAGCATGGGCTTGTAGAGCCAAATGAGCTTATGGATTGCGAAAATGGGCGATATGCTGTATCAAAACATGTTATTCGGGATGTTCATCCCATTAAAGTTGTTTCATTACGAGAGGCCCTAGTGCGCTCGTCAAATATTTGCATATCTAAAGTTGGTCAAAAACTCGGGCGAGAACGTTTGCACAGGGCTCTTACTAAATTTGGGTTTGGAAGTAAGACAGGAATTGAGTTACCGGGGGAATCAGGCGGCATACTGAGAGCTGAAAGCAAATGGGCAAATATCGATGTTGCAACCCATTCTTTTGGGCATGGAATTTCGATAACAGCTCTTCAGTTGGTTAGAGCATATTCTTCTATCATAAATGGCGGTAGGCTTGTGACACCAACTATTCGGAAAAGTCAGCTCAACAGATACAATCGTGATGCACCAAGGGTGATAAGCGAGCGAGTATCAGAACAATTGCGTGAAATGCTTGTCGATGTAACTGAGAGTAAGAAAGGAACTGGCAAGAAGGCTCGAATATTGGGTGTTACTGTCGCTGGTAAAACTGGTACGGCTCATAAGGTGCGCAAGACTGGAGTTGGTTATGACAGTGAACGAGTAATGGCTTCTTTTGTTGGCTTTGTGGATGGAAGAGATGTTGGCATCGATCGACGTCTTACTGCCTTGGTTGTGGTGGATGAACCAGATGTGACACCAAGGTGGGGAGGGTTGGTTGCGGCTCCTGTTTTTAGTAGAGCAGTTGAACGTATTTTGTCGCATTTGATGACTCTTGAAACGGAAGGACTTCAGATGGCTCGTGGAACGATGCTCAAGATTGATGTGTGAAGCTATAAATTACAAATCTTTTGTCGTAATAATGCTGCAATGCCTTTTGTACGTATTTGTCGCGAGCGCTTCTGCTGACGTTCTCAAGGTTGATTACGGTGACCCGGGAAACATTAAGAAGATTGAATTGCGGCCTAATCAGTTAGCCGCAATTTCGGTTCATGTTGCTAGTGCAGGAGAGGTGGTTCAGGATTTTCGTGTTTCTTTGGTTGATGTGGAAAGTAGAAAAGTTGTTTATATGTCTAAGACTGATGGGGTGGGGGTTGTGACCTTTTCGAGTGTGGCCGCTGGTAGTTACATGGTTGTACTAAGACTGCCATCAAAATTGCGTGGAAAAACCTCTGTTCATGTTGGCGATGTTACAGTTCAAGTACTCGAGCCGTCGTTACCCAAGTGAATGTTTAATGAGCATACGTTTGACTCTAAACTATAAACCAAGATTTCGTTGGCCCCTTTCATTTGAAGCTTTTGAGCAGAAGGGACGGAAGGTCGTTATCATAACCGATCAATCTTGTGTTGCTGAGCAACCAGCTGTTGTGCCTATAGAATTCATGCCGATTCTCTCTTGCTTTGATGGGCAACATTCAATTGCTGATATACTTGAAAAAGGAAGCTCTGTTGGTGTTACGAAAGAGCTTGTTACAAAAATTGTTCAGGAACTGGAAAATATGCACTTTCTGGACACACACGAATCACAGAAAAGATGGGAAGCGATTAAACTTGATTATCGAAACTCTGAAATACGAGAAGCTGCTTTAGCCGGAGCAGTTTATCCCTTAAATCCTAAGGCTTTGCGGAATGTATTGAGTGAGTATATCAGTAAGTCTAATTCCTATACTTTCAATGCTTCAGACTCGGAAAAAATAGTGGGCTTTATAGCGCCACATATTGATTATAATCGAGGGTGGCGAACATATGGAGCTGGCTTTTCTGCATTTCGTCAGATGCAGAGGCCGGATGTAATTTTCTTATTTGGCACAGCTCATCAATATGGCGAAGGTTTTTTCCATCTAACAGATAAAGATTTTTCTACTCCCCTGGGAAAAGTGCCAGTGCATAAGGAGGTATTAAGTCGCTTAGCGCGTGATTATGGGCATGAACGATCTTTCAAGAATGAAATTTTGCATAAGAGCGAGCACTCCATTGAACTTCAGCTTCCTTTCATCGCTCATAACTACAGTAATGGCATAATACCTAAAATAGTTCCAATTCTTGTTGGTTCGTTTCATGAGTTTTTACATAATGCACAGTATCCTTTAGAGTCCAATGAAGTAGGGGATTTTGTTGGTGCTCTTGCTTCGATTACTAAGGAGCTGAGAGATTCGGGGCAGAGAGTTTTATTTTACGGAGGTGTTGATTTAGCACATGTGGGTCAGCATTTTGGTGATTCTGAACGCGCAAGTGATTCGCGTCTTGAAGAGATTGAAGTGCGAGACAGGCAGTTTTTGGAATGTGTATTCTCTGGAGATGCTAACTGTTTGCTTGAGCATATGTGCGAGGACTTAGACAAGCGACGCATTTGTGGTTTTCCTTCCATATACACAATGCTCTCAGCGCTGAAGCTTGCGGGAATAGAGGTAAGAGGTGAATGCATAGAGTATAGGCAAGCGGTCGATTCTAAAAGCGATTGTGTCGTGACGTTTGCAAGTGCATTTCTTAGGGAGCAGTAGAGAGTTAATTTGGAAGCAAAAATTTCTTTGCGCGATAGAAGATGAGCCTGTTGCCATCGTGATCCTTTACGACAAACTGACGACCTGATGCCTGTTCTACTATTTCACTAATATGCCCTGGCGCAATCGCCCTGTAATCTTCTGTAATTAGAGCGGATGAGAATTTATGAGCCGTTTTCTTGCTTCTTTTTACTAATTTCTTGTGAAGTTTGCCAAATCCATTGCGAACTCGTAATACTGCCACTTCAGAGCTGGTTTTTAGCTGTAACTTCGAGTTTGTTTCAGGTGATGTCGTCAGAGCAACATTAGAGCTATCCACTACATTTAGAAAAATCTTGCGATTATCCGGAAGTAGAAAACCACGAGTCTTGTCTTTCGAAGATGAGCTGGCCTTAAGTGGTTTTAAATCTAAAACCTCTGAATAGAATTTCACGCTACGATCGAGATTGGTTGTGTTAAATACAACGCCTTCTAAATTTGTAATGAATCTGTCGTATAGAGTTTTTTTCTGCGTTACTCTGCCAGAATAAACCATAGTGCCAGCAATAATAGCGCAATAGGAGACAAAAAGCATAATGGACTGAAACGTTTTTGGTATTGTTTTCATGCTAAATTGTTATGCCGTATAAACTAGACAACCATGCATATGCATAGTTAGATAATGCACAGTGTCGCTTAGCCCTTGTAATTTTATTATTTTTACCGTGAAAACTTTTTTATTTCGAAAAATTATTATTATACTGTGCCTTTTTGGTATAGTTGTTTCTGCTACTCTCGTATTTCATCATACAAGTATTGCGAGTGGCTATCAAACAGGCCCTTCTTTTTGTTCTCTAAGTAATACATTTAACTGTGACCTTATAGCTCGAAGTTCTTATTCTTCCTTATTTGGTATACCGACAGCGAGCTATTCTCTTGTGTATTACTTAGCTATGCTGATCTTTTCGTTTGTTTTTAAACCAGGTGTTAGAATTGAGAATAATACGTTTGTAGACAGTATTACTGCGGCGTCATTTTTTGCGCTCATTCCCTCGGTGTTTTTGGGCTATATTTCCTTTTTCATGCTGAAATCGATTTGTCTGTTTTGTGCGATACTTTATTGCAATAGCATTGTATTGGCGATTGTTTCTGTCAGGGTATCAAGAGATTCTTATTCGTTATTGAATAGTATTAAGAAAGGAAGCATAGCTATTATTAAGCTTCCTATTACTCTGACCATACTTATTTGTAATAGTCACGATCGCAAGCTGTCCGTAGTTGCATCTGTTGTCCTGTTTTTTGGTTTATCTAGTGCGGTTTATTTGGGACCAGAGTTTCTCGATGCGAAAATGTTTTTGCCAGCTAAACTGAAAGCAGAGAGCGAATTAAAGGTGAAAGCATTTGTAGACAAATGGAAGAGTAACAAAGCGTACGAATTTGTGCTGATAGACTCGTCTAATGGTAGTATCGCTGATTTTGTTAAGGGTTCTAAAGATGCTCAGGTTACTATAGTCGAGTTTAGTGATTTTGAATGTCCGTTTTGCAAAAGAGCTTCTGCCATTATGGATTCGTTGCTTGTGAAGTATCGCGGGAAGGTGAGAGTAGTTTTTAAGAACTATCCTTTGGATAATTCCTGTAATCCAGCTATGGATAGAAAGATGCATCCACTTGCGTGTCGAGCTGCCAAAATGTCAGTTTGCGCAGGTGTTCAGGACAGTGCAAGCTTTTGGAAGATGCACGATGCAATTTTTTCTCTATTTCGATTGTCCGAAGATAAGTTGAAAGACATTCCAGTTGATTTAGGACTAGACGTTGAGGAATTTAATGTCTGTATGGAAGGGGCAGAAGCCCAAAAGAAGATACTGGAAGATATAAAATTAGCGACAAAGTTACATGTAAATAGCACGCCGGCAGTTTATGTTGACGGGAAGAAACTAGAGGCATTTAATGAGGTGATCGTAAATGCAGCAGTTGATAGCTTACTCAGCTCCTCAGGCATCGAATAAGCGAGCTACTTCTTTGATTGTAAATGTAGCTTCAATTACAATTTGAGATGTGTCCTTCATGTCTAAATCTAGCTCAAATATCTCGTCACTAACTGTCGCAACGGCATAGCGAAGTTTGGACGTTCCGTTTTTTAGATTAAATCTCAGATCTAGGGCAGGGAATTGCTCACTGAGTATCATTGCAGCTGTTACAAATTGATCCGTTATCTTTTCTTCGTAGTTCATATTAATATCCATTTTAACCCCTACTAGATTCAACGTTTTAGCTAGTATTATTTGTGTTAACAGGTGCTAAGCTTTAGACTACGTTTGTTGGTTTATAGGTCCATATTAAGTTGTGTTTAGAGGTATTGTATTCGTTTCATGTGGAAAATAGATGTTTTAAGGGCGTTACGGTTAGTCGCATACATTGGTGCTGTGGTGCTTGTGTGGCTGATAGTGAAGAAATTTGAGCTTCTCCCAGGTTATTTATTGGAAATGGGAACGCCAATAATAGCTGCGATTCTATTTATTGTTGGTTTGCCACTGTCATTATTGTTGCGCGTTGAGATTCTGCGTTCCTTTGTTCTGAGTAGCAGTCAGCCATTATTACTATTACTGGCGCTAAGCATAGCTGCGTTGAATATTATGATTATACAGGTTTTCAGAGGTTTTATGGCTAGAAACTTAGGACGAGAGAGAAGCAATAACGATTAGGCTGCAATATTGTAGATCTCGTGCTCGATCTCACTCATTAGCCTATCTATAGTTGACTTCCACTGATATGACTCAATGGGTGGTATCGGATCGCAGTCAATTAAAGCATCAAGGCTGTTTTCACTAATAACCAAGTTTTGCCTAATTAAATCATAAGCCTCCATCAGAGAAACCTTATCGCCTCGATTTACCAAATCAGCAACATCGCAAAGCCGTCCCTCTAGTGAGAAAATGATTTTTTTAAGCATACTAACACAATCTGACGCTTTGCGAGAGACGGTGCTGACTGAAGAGAGCATCTCTTCTTCATAAACGGTAATTTTTTGCCTAGCCTTTGAGATTATTATTTGTGTTTCATCGATGCGGTCTACTATTTCAGATGCAAAAGCCCTCGTGGGTTTATTGCCGAGTAATCTCATGTGAAGCGCGCAGCAACTTGAGAACGCAGCGACTGTCCCAAGTATTAAAACAATTGATAAATATAACTGGCGGGATAGTTCCACGCCAAGTAAGGTGTCATCCTGATAGGAGGAAATGATGAAGATTGCCACTATGGCAAGCAGCGCCAGAACAGCAGCACCGCCGTGTTCTTCCCTCGTATTTCGGCAGAGCCTTGTTTGAGTTTCGTTAGAAAACAAACCTAATTGCAAATTCCTGCTTTTTTTCATTGTTTCTCGCTAACAAGCAGCTACTAATAACTAACCAAAAACCAAATAAACTGCGACAAATTGACAATGTCGACGACTTATCAAACCTCAAGGGTAGATTGGTTACCCTCTCTGTATCTCATATCTGGTTAAAAGTCCTGTTTGCTCCATTATTTTTTAAAAAGTCCTGTCGTTTCGGGTAGATACGCTAGCGACTGACATGACGAAGATCGAGTATATCGGAAATGATTAGAGAAAAGCAAGTTTTTTACTGTCTTTTGTTTCAGGAGCTGTTCAGTAGGCTTTGAGCGTGTATATGAATCTACCTGATTGAGGAAGTAATCAGAACAAACTTAAAGGGTCGATGATGGGAGTATAAAAGAAGTTGATATATTGTTCTGTAACAAACGTCATTTCTGTCTTGCTATCATGTCACGAAAGATATACATATTCGTTGAGACACTAGGCGAAATCGATAATTCGCGCAGTTTGTTGTCGTTCTGAAGTATTTTCGTTGTAGTACATTGTTGTTTGATTAAAGTCTTGCTAGCAGCCAAAAGGAGGCTCGTGATTATGAGCATTAGTTCAAAGGCTAGGAAAAATGGTTCACAAGTATTAAGTGCATTGATGCTATTTTCCTTGTTGATTTATTCGCAAATAAGTTTTCCATCATCAGCCAGAGCGGATGAGCTTGCTGTGGTGGATGGTAATGGGAAGGTTAGAGCCGCGGTTGACATAACAGGTGGAAAGTCTGCTCGTGTTAAGGTCACGTTAGCAGGGGGGAACACCGGTGTGAGTTTAGCCAATTTATCGGTCTTACTTCTCGACAATTCTTCTTCAAAGATTATGCAATCGTCGTCGAGTGACCAGAATGGAATAGTGCTTTTTGAGAACGTGTCCAGTGGTCGTTACACTGTTAGCATGAAGAAGCCGCTATCTTCTGTGACGCTATCTCAAGTTGAAGTACAAGAAACGACTCAGGCGCAACAAGGCAAGAACGAAGGTTCTGACGAACAAGAACGCGCCGTTACACGTGCGATGTATGTTGTAGGAGCTGCCGCGATACCTACGGCCGTTGGTCTATCGCTGTCTAATTCCGGCTCTGGCGGTAACAGTGATGCGACGTTTAGCGGAGGCGATGGGTCTATCGGTAAAGGTGCTACTACTACTGGTGGGGTTCCATCTCTAAATGCTCTAGATAACAGCGGGCTACCAGGAAGTCCATCGCAGGGTCAAGTAGGAGCTTTCGGAAGTGCTGCGCCAAATCCGGGAAGTCCTTCACCTGCGCCAGGGCCTGGACAGACTACAGTGAATCCAGTACCGGCAATGGCACCACTGGGGTCGCCGCCGCCAGGTCCACCTCCAGCTGATGCGCCTGTGCCACCGGATCCAACAGTTCCACCGCCACCATCGTCTAGCTAGCAGTGTAAGTGCCTTGGTAGCTTTTGAGTTTAGTTGTTTGAAGTAAAAGTTAAGTATACGAATATACAGGTCACGCTATGAGGAAGAGAATTATGGGACATGGAATGTCACAAATGAAACGAGAAAAGGGGACTCGGCATTTATTAAAGGTCGTAATGTTTTCGCTACTATTTGTAGTGACATTACCACTAAGTTCGAGTGCCGTAGATTTGGAAGGAGACGGTACAGCAGATTTGACCGTGTACCGTCCTTTGTTGGGTGCGGTACAGGGTACGTGGTACGTCGCATCATCACGCGACAGCTTTACGCTTTCGTATCAATGGGGATTGAATGGGGATTTCCCCGTTGGAGGAGGATACACAGGTGGCACTGGTGATGATTTGGGCGTATGGCGGCCAACTGATGGTGTATGGTATTTGAGGCATTACGATGCGTCTCTTGCCTTTGCATCAGCATCTGCGTATCAGTGGGGGCTTCCTGGAGATACACCTTCACCTTGTGATTTTAACGGTGATGGCAGAAACGAGTTGACTGTGTTTAGAGGTAGCAATGGAACTTGGTATCGCAGGAACTCAACATCTGCTCTAGATACATTTTCCTCTGCTACTATTCAGCAATGGGGACTTCTAGGGGATACGCCTATTGCTGCGGACTATGATGGCGATGGAAGTTGTGATTACGCAATCTTCCGTAATGGTAGTTGGTTCATTATTCCTTCATCTCTAGGTGGCGCAAGTGCGACGACTGAGGCTTGGGGTTTGAGTGGAGATGTTCCAGTACCTGCTGATTATGATGGCGATGGTGCTTTGGACCTCGCAGTTTATAGAGAGAGAGCCGCTGGTGGTCCTACTTGGTATATTAAGAAATCGTCTGGTGGAAGCATATTGGGTGCTACACGGGCTCTACATTGGGGATTAGCAGGAGATCTTCCTGTTGTTGCTGATTTCACTGGAGATGGGCGTGTAGATATCGCTGTATGGCGTCCTAGCAGTGGTGTATGGCTAGTACTTACTTCTGAAAGCAATTTTGCTACACCGCTTGCTTTTCAGTTTGGGCTTTCAGTCGATATTCCACACGGAGACAGCAGAGGAACTGACCCGGAGACAGCAGTGAACTGACCCGAGTTAGATTCGTTTTTTGATTTGTCTCCTAGCCCCGGGTGCTATTTCTATAGTGCTCGGGGTTTTGTCGTATGAATGTATGTTCTCAATAACCTCGGGTGAAACATAACTGCTGTAAATTTAACCACAGATTACACAGATTTTCACAGATTAGTTCTCTGTGAAAATCTGTGTAATCTGTGGTTAAATAATGATACGCTGTTGCTAGCTTCCCGGGGTTATTGTGAAGTTACGTATGAATGACATATTTTAAAATGCAGAGAAACAAACGAGATTAGTTTCTTCTCTTCGATGAGGTTTTGAGCGTAAAGGCCCCCTCAGATTCAGGTGGCTTATAGAGACAATATACTACGTATTAACGGCAACACGAGCACCTGCTTGTGAGCTTTCCTGCATATTAGCTACAAACTCTCTCATGAACTCGCCAATTGTTACATCTTCAAGTGTATGAAGCTTGCGATTCGTTTCCATAACCCATGACTTTACTTCTCCATTCAGGTTACTGGAGCTAGTAACGCATTGAATCTTTTGAAACTGAGTCTTTTCAGTAATTTCGTGAGAACAGGTGAGAGTTTCTGTTAATTTTTCTCCGGGGCGCAAACCGGTAAAAATAATAGGGATGTCTCTGCGGCCATAAAGAGCACGCATCTTTTTTGCAACATCGACGATTCGAATAGGTTTACCCATCTCAAGGATGTAAATGTCTCCGTTTTCTCCGAGTGTTCCGGCAGTTAGCACAAGTCTGACTGCCTCGCGAATAGACATAAAATATCTCGTCATATCGGGATGAGTTACAGTAATTGGCCCCCCTCTGGAAATTTGCTCTTTAAAGAGCGGTATGACGCTACCAGCGCTGTTAATTACATTTCCAAAGCGCACTACCGCCGTTTTTGTAATTTGGGAAACACTATTATTTCCGTAACTTCCAATAAGCATTTCCGCGATACGTTTTGAGCATCCCATAATGCTAGATGGATCAACCGCCTTGTCGGTAGAAATCATTACAAAACGCTGTACTTGAAATTCGTAAGAAATCTCGAGCAAATTCCTAGTTCCGATTACGTTATTCTTAAAAGCTTCGTAGCAATTAACCTCCATAAGAGGAACGTGTTTATACGCAGCTGCGTGAAAGACGATTTCAGGTTTATATTTGTTAAAAATGCCAACTAGTCGATTTGAATCACTAATGTTTGCCAGGACAATTTCACTTGAAAAACCATTTGAATGTTCCCTTAATTCTCGCTCAATCTGAAATAGGTTAAATTCACTATTGTCAAGTAGTATGATTTGTTCTGGGCCAAACTTTATAACTTGTCTAACAATTTCTGAGCCAATAGAGCCGCCAGCACCTGTAATTAGAATTCGTTTGTTCCTCAGTTCAAGTCGTATTTCGTTTTCGTGTGCTACCCTAGTTTCCTTTTCGAGAACAGATTCGATTGAGAGCGGTTCGTGTGGCACACTAGCGTCTAGGCAAGCAATATCTTCGAATGCTTGTAGACGTTTAACTGCAACACTCATTTGTTGACAAATAGTTTCTATCCTATTGAAAAGAGAGAGAGAGAGGGACGGGATAGCGACAATTACTGCTCCTACATCTGGCATTTGTTGAAGGAGTGCTGGAAGACTAGACAGTGGGCCTAGAACCTTAATGCCATGCACATAAGTTTCTTGTAGTCGTTCACTATCATCGAGTACAGCAGCAGGTGTATATGGTAATTTACGATGGCTTAGTAGATTTTTTATCAGTAAATGCCCTGAATCCCCTGCACCAAGAACGATAACATCTCGATTGTTTTTGTTAGGTGATGTTAACCTAGCATTTGAGTAACGCTCCCGTGCCAGGCGAACGAGCAGTCTAAGCCCCCCACTAAATAATATAGAAAGAGCTAATTCAATGACAATAACACTTCGCGGAAATCCCGGAACGCGAAACATTAAAATAGCCGCTGTGAAAAAAACAGCGGAAACAATATGCGCTTTTAGGATGTTTAGTAAGTCAGTAGTCGAAGAATAACGCCAGTAACCGTTATTTAGGCCAAAAAACATATACGCTCCTGAGCGAAACACTAGTAAAAGAGCAAGGGGTAGTCCAGTGTTGTTGGTTTCCAACATAGATGTTACGTCGAAATCAAACCGCAGTCCCAGAGCGATGACATAGGCAACAGATGTGAGAACGAGATTAAGAGTAAGAATTATAGGTAATCGAAAGCGGAATATTATGTGCTGAATGTGTGACGTCACTTAATTATTTTCACATGCGTAATGGGCTTAATCTAGTATTTGTTTCAACGATACATACTAACAAAGACCGCAGCACACAGCAATTCCAAAAGTAGCGATTTTGGCCAATCTTGGCACCCTGGAAGATTGGCCAAAATCGCTACTTTTAGAATTGCTGCATACTGTGAGAACTATGTATAGATACATGCGATTAAAACAAAACGACAGCGAAATTGTCGGAGAAATTTGATTTAGTGGTTTTCGCAAGCGTAGGGTTTGTTATAGAAACATTAAACTGTTATTTAGTCTTTATCTGGTAAGCAGTAGGTGAATGTTGAAATATGAATTATCACGACCGACATAATTTTTCCGAACTTCGACAATTAGCATCGGAGCTACGCCGTAGGATTCTCGACATAACTCACGACACAAAAAGTGCTCATTTGGGAAGTTGCTTTTCGACAGTTGAGATACTTATCTCACTGTATTTTAATATTTTAAACCATTCTCCCGAGTATTTAGACGACGAAATGCGCGATCGTTTTTTGCTTAGCAAAGGACACGCTTGTTTAGCTCTTTATGCTGTTTTAAATGCGCGCGGATTTATGTCTGATGAGGTTCTCGCGAAATACGGAATAAACGGCGGCACTCTGGAGCACCATTCTAAGCGAGCATTACAGTGGGGAATTGAAGCAAGCACTGGTTCTCTCGGTCACGGTCTTTCTCTCGGTGCAGGGCTAGCTAAAGCAGCAAAGCTAAGTGACGCATCTTATCGAGTGTTTGTGCTTCTAAGCGATGGAGAATTAAACGAAGGAAGCGTTTGGGAGGCGATATCATTTGCAGCTCATCATCGTCTAGATAATCTCACTGCGATTGTTGATTACAACAAAATTCAGGCTCTTGGACGAAATGATGACATTCTGAAACTCGAACCACTTGTAGACAAATGGCGGGCATTTGGTTGGCATACTGAGGAAGTGGACGGGCATTCGTTTGAGGAGTTAATTCCTGCTTTAAGTGACCTTCCGAAAAAATCTAATAATCCCACTGTTGTTATTGCTCATACGGTAAAGGGAAAAGGAGTATCTTTTATGGAAGATACGCTCTTGTGGCATTATCGTTGCCCCGATAAGTCTGAGTTAACTAATGCACGTGTAGAATTAGAACACAAGGCTACCAGATAAATATGCGAACTACATTCATTCAAGTATTAACTGAAGCTGCTCGTTTAAATGATGACATAGTGCTTATGACTGGGGATCTCGGTTTTAAGATATTTGATGAGCTACGAGAGGTTATGGGGCCTCGTTTCATCAACGCTGGAGTAGCGGAAGCCAATATGGTGAGTGTCGCTGCTGGAATGGCCATGGCTGGAAAGACAGTCTATTGCTACACTATGGTTCCATTTTTAATTATGCGAGCCTTCGAGCAAATTCGTGTTGATATTTGTTCACATAATTTGCCAGTGCGTCTAGTTGGTATAGGTGCTGCTCTTGGTTATCCTATGGAGGGAACTACTCATCATGCAATAGAAGATCTTGCGATTATGAGAGCACTGCCAAATATGACTGTCGTTGCCCCTGGTGATAAAAGGGAAGCGCAAGCGCTTGTTCGTCGATCGTTGGATTTCAATGGGCCTCTATACATTAGACTTGCAAGGGATAGTAACGATGTTGTGCATTCAAGTGTTCCAAAAATCCGATTTGGTGAATCGATTGTTCTGAATGAAGGTACTGATATTACTTTGATTTCTTCTGGCCCAGTTTTATCGATGTGTACAGATGTTCAGCGCCGATTGAGCGACAAAGGTTTTAGTGTCGCACTGGTAAGTATGCCATCGGTAAAGCCAATTGATCTTGTAACTTTGAAAAAAATAGCCAATAACTCCTCTTCTATCTTTACTATAGAAGAACATTCTATTGTTGCTGGTTTTGGTAGTGCCATTGCTGAAGAACTCATTGAAATGGGTTACACAGGTGTATTCAAGCGAATAGGCCTTCCAGATGCGTATTTTTCAGTCGTAGGTGATACAGATTACCTGCGTAAGTCTGTAGGGCTTGATAGTGAATCAATTGAAACTACAATATGTGACACTTTTGAGCGGGTAAACTCACCTACCGTAAAAAAATCGAATTGCCGAGACAATTAATTTCAACTAGTCTAATTCCAACTAGTCAGATTTGCACGCTTTGTTAACCTGAACGCCTACGAATAAAACTTTTGGACTGTTTCGATGACATAGTCTGTTTCAGCCTCAGTTAAACCGTTTCGCATAGGTAGTGTCATAATATGTTCAAATAACATTTCCGTAAGAGGTAATTTATCCCTAAAGTGTCCCAGTTCTAATGCTTGAAACTGATGGATGGCGTGTCCACCCCAGGGGGTAATTATTTCTATGCCATTTGTTCTCAAATGTTGAAGTAAGTTGTCTCTATCCTGTGCCTCAAATTCAAAATTCTGAAATGAACTATATCGAGAATCTTCTGTAGAAGGAGACTGAGGAAGTTTTAACTCCGAGATACCACTAAGAGCGTCGCAATATTTTTGTGCAATAGCTCTTCGCTCTTGCACCCATTGAGGGATTTTCTTTAACTTCAGACTGAGGATAGCAGCGTGAAGATTATCAAGGCGACTATTAAAAGCAAATCCTATCAAATCCCCATCTGGTTTGCGCCCATGATTACGTAGCAGTTTCAGTTTATCAGCGAGTTGCAGGTCATCCGTTGTGATTGCTCCGCCATCGCCATAGGCGCCGAGTTGTTTTGCCGGATAGAAGCTAAATGTTCCAGCAATGCCCCACGCACCACCTTTTTTGCCCTGATAATGTGCACCAAGTGCCTGCGCACTATCCTCGAGAATGAGCAAATTATGTCGTTTAGCAATCGCGCAAATTTCATCCATCGCGCACAGGTACCCATTAACATGTACTGGAATAATGGCTTTGGTGCGAGCAGTGATTGCTTCTTCGACTTTAGCGGGGTCCATTGCGTGATCTGGCATAACATCAACTAATATAGGTGCAGCCCCCGAGTGATGAATTGCAGACGCCGTAGCAACAAATGTATGCGAGACCGTTATCACTTCGTCTCCAGGACCTATATCGAGGGCCTTTAGAGTGAGAAAAAGACCATCTGTGCACGAATTGACACCCACTGCCGCCTTGGTACCCACAAACTCGGCAAGTTCTTCTTCAAACTGAACGAGTTGTTGTCGCATCATCAGATCCCCCTTGGAAAGAACCTCGTGGATGGTCGACATAACTTCAGATTCCATCTTCTTAAATTCCTGAGGGTAGTCGACAAATTTAACTTTGTATTGTTGGCTCATTTCTAATCTCCATTATCTCTCTGTGGTGTGCACACTTAGGGACCTGTCCTAATAGCAACTACTCAATTATGGCAAAGCTTATGTAAGGGTCGAAATCAAGTCGTTTCAGTTGAAGGTTCTTGAGTTCTAAAGATTCTATTAGCGCAAGTGTCTCACCGGGCCATATAGGGTTATCAAGTTCGTCGAAAGCTAATATGGCCCCCTTAGGCATTCTAGGGACAAAAGCTTTCAAAGCGGCTTTTGTCGGCTCATATAAATCTAGATCCATGAAAAGCAAACTAACAACTAGGTGTGAATTATTCTTGATGAAGGTAGGTGCTGTTTCTGAAACATCACCGCGAATAAGGTGAACTTTATCAACGTGACCAAGGAAGCGATTACTATCATAGGCCGATATTAGATCGTTCAGTTCCTCATGTGAGTTAGCTGCAAGGTCACCACTCTCCGGGTTATAACGCTCATTTTTGTCTTCTGCTGAAGAGCCGACAAACCCTTCAAAAGTATCAAAACCGTATATACGCCGCGTTAAATTATTTGGCTCTAGGACTGCTGAGAAATTAGCCCATGACATGAGCCCGAAACCCTCATGCACGCCACATTCAACAATGGAACCTTTTACCGGGAGACAAAGCTTGAAAAGCTCGTATAATGACAGATAACGGGTTACTTTTTGTCTTCTGATGTATTTTGGGAAGTTTTCAAGCTTTTGTTCTACACTAGCAGGGTTTCTGAGAAATACGTGTTCTATCTTCTGGCCAACTTCTGCTTCGTTCGCAGTTCTAAAGCCAGCTTCTGGTTTTATTGAATTGCTCATATTACAGACCTACGGTTCGTTGTTTTTACCTTAGCCTCATCTTCAGTCATTGCCTACGAAGATGGCTGGGACATCAAATTGAGGTTTTTTTGCACCAAAATGCACAAGGGCGATTGCGACTAATGTCATGTATATAATCCTGAGATCCGTAAGAAATGACTGTTCGCGAATGTAACGGAGTTGAAGAAAGATTTTACCAGGTCTTATCAGCCTATTATACGCCTCGTCTGCGTCAATAGCTCCTTCGAGAATCTCCCCTTCGTTACTGTATTTTATTGAAGCAAAATCAGTAATACCAGGTCGGACGCTAAGAATAGCTCTTTCCTCCTTAGTATACATATCAACATCAAACTGTACATTTGGCCTTGGGCCCACTATACTCATTTCTCCGCGCATTACATTTATAAACTGAGGGGGTTCATCGAGTTTGAATCTTCTTAGGAATGCACCAACTTTTGTTACTCGCGAATCGCCATCTGCTGTTGATGCCCCACCTATTTGGTCGGCATTTGCTACCATTGTTCGAAATTTATACATGGTAAATGGCTTGCCAAACCTGCCTACTCTAGGTGCCTTGTAAAAAACGGATCCTTTCGATGTAAGTTTTATAGCGCCTGCTATAAGTATCAGCAGGGGAGACAAAATAACTAGACCAAGCGATGCGGTGATGAAATCAAATAAGCGCTTTAACATATATGCTCATCCAGTGAAATTGGCGCTAAGTATACTACACATTTCCGAATTTAAATCACTCACTGAAATCACGGTTATAGCGACATATTTTTTATCAACGCTTTTCAAACTCCTTGTCTACTGTTAAATCCATAGTAAACTTATTCTGGCTATTACCTCAATAGGAATCTGAACAAATATGTGCGGTATAGCAGGGTTTTATAACCTTCCACGAAATAACGATCGCGAAGTGATTTGTTCAATGGTTGATGCAATAGCTCACCGAGGGCCTGACGGGCAGACATATGAAGTTCATTCTCCTGTAGCCCTTGGTCATAGTCGTCTTGCCGTTATTGACATAGATACTGGTCAGCAACCTATGACTTCTTACGATGGACGCTATGTAATCGTCTTTAACGGTGAAATATATAACTACAAAGAACTCAGGAAAGAATTAGAAAAAGAAAACATTCCATTCAGAACACAGTCAGATACAGAAGTTTTGGTTAATGCCTATAGCCTATGGGGAAAGGAGTCTCTAGATAAGTTAATTGGTATGTTTTCGTTTGCTGTTTTGGACAAACATGATAGTTCGTTGTTTCTAGCAAGAGATAGGTTTGGGCAAAAACCTATGACGTATTTTTGGGACGGTTCCCTGTTTGCATTTGCCTCTGAGCTTAAAGCATTAACAAAGCTTAGTGAGTTTTCGTTGAAGGTTGATTTAGAGGCTTTAGATTTGTATCTTGCGTTGGGATACGTTCCGGCGCCATTTGGGATATTCACTCATTCCTATAAACTACTTCCAGGACATTTCATCCATTTTAAAGGGCAAGAGCCCCGTCAAGAGCGATACTGGTACCCTGCGCATAATATCATTTCAGATCGTTTTTCAAATAATATAAGAGAACTTAAGGCAGAATTCGAAAATCTTTTTCATAGCTCCCTAGCTTTAAGACTCCGTTCGGATGTCCCAATTGGACTTTTTTTAAGTGGCGGTATTGACTCTTCTGCTATTGCTCACGATGTTACTTCGATGGGACTGAGACTAAAGGCGTTTACCGTGGCATTCCCAGAATCTCAAACCGACCTTTGCTATGCTCAGGAACTTGCAAAAAGCTTAGACCTAGACTTAGACATTGTTAACGTTGCTGGAAATATTGATGAGGACCTAGAAACTATCTTTTACCAGTTTGATGAGCCATTTGCTGATACCTCCTGCATACCCTCATATTACATAGCGAAAGCTGCTCATGGTAAATTTAAAGTTATACTAAATGGCGATGGAGGTGATGAGTTATTTGCTGGTTATTCACATTATAGACATATTCGCTTGAAACAGTTTATAAAGAAGCTCGCGTGTGGATTGGGGATTTTTGATGGTTCTGCTGTAAACCCGTGGGATACCTACTTACAAAGTAAAGTTATTTTCAAAAATAGTGCTCGAAAGAAACTTTATGGTTTGGGTTCTACTGATAATTCGCTCCAAAGATTTGTTCAGGATTATCCCTTCTTCTCTGATGAAGGATCTATTGATCCATTAAAGAGAGCTTTGATTTCAGATCGTTACTTATATCTAGCAAACGATTTGATGTTTAAAACAGATATTGCGTTAGGTGCGTTTGGTATCGAAGGACGTTCTCCGTTTATCGATCATCGTCTTATGAGCTGGTCTCGATTGCTTCCAAGTAGTGCTCTTGTAGATTGTGGAACTACTAAGTATTGTTTTCGTGAGTTCTATAAGAATAAACTGCCGGATAGTATTATTTCGAGGCCAAAACTAGGGTTCGGCGTTCCTGTTAGAGATTGGCTAGCGGGTCCATTACAAAATGCAGTAAAAAAATACTTACCATGTTCTCTTCTTGAGAAGGAAAGGCAGACTAAGTTGATTAGAGATGCTTATAAGACGAATGCTGTCACAAACTGTGGTCAGTTATGGAGCTTATTGGTGTTAGCTATATGGGCGAAACGGTATAATGCGACATTATAAGTTAAAGAGATTGTTATAAAATGTCGTGCACTTCTGAGCCTCTTGTCACAGTCCTTATTGCCGTGTTCAACGAAAATCCGAAATTTTTGAAAACCTGCTTAGATTCTATTCTTCAACAATCATACACAAATCTTGAAATTTTTGTTATCGACGATGGTTCTGACGATCCCAAGACAGTCGAAATGCTCGGTAATTACTCCACAGAAGACATTCGAGTGCGGTTGGATACAAAAACAAATCATGGTTTAACTAAAACACTTAATTATGGAATAAAATCATCGAAAGGCTCGATAATTTGTCGACAGGATTCCGATGATTGGTCTGAGCGAAATAGAATAAGAAAACAAGTTGACTTCCTTCAAGAACATTCCAATATAGGTCTTGTCGGCAGCTACACCACTCTTCATCAAGAGAGTGGCGAGACACTTTGGTTAAAAAAACAGCCTTGTGAATCTGATGAAATACTTGATTCATTTGCACGTATGAACCCTTTTGTCCATGGTTCGGTTTGTTTTCGAAAGGACCTCGCACTTTCTCTAGGATGCTACCGAGAGGAATTGGCCTGCTCGCAAGACTATGATTTCTTTTGGCGATTTTGTGAAAAATTCGGGGGTGCTAATATAGCAGAACCTTTGTACCACAGGCGATTCAAGGCTAGTGCTATATCGGTGTTAAAAGCACAGGAACAGAGATATTCGACTTTAATAATTCAAAGTCTAGCGCAAATGCGCGCAAATTCTAATAAGGAAATATTCGGCAAGGCAGTCGATAAAGCTAATCAGCTTGTACAGAATTCATTTGATAAATACAAAAGCGCTCTCCAACAAGCTGATAATCTGATGCTTGCTGGTAGCTATAGACGGGCTGCCAAAGCAATTATTGAAGTAATAACTTCGAAACCATCGTATTTACTTTCTTGGCTAAAACTATTTCGATTGGCCATTTTTATCTCTTTGCCTGTTTTGAGAAAGACACTGTTTTCTCGTTAAAGCTATTATGCTCTACATTACACATTTTTTCCAGATAGTCTGCGTATCTTGTGTAGATTAGATCGGCACTAAACGAAGTAGTAAAAGTGTTCAATGAGTTAGACATAAGCTGTCCTACGCGAAAAGAATTACTAGCAAGACTCGCTAGCGCGTCAGCAAGAGCGATTGGGTTTTCAGCTGGGATTGTTATCCCCGCATCGTTAGTTTCAATAATGTCTTTTCCTTCACCACTGAGAGTGTTTATCAGCGCAAGTCCAAATGACATATATTCAATCAGCTTGTTCGGCATCATACCTCCACGTTTAATGAGCACAAGCCCAACGTGAGAGCTAGACAATGCTTTCTCCAGGTCTGTCTTTCCCATCCAGCCTCGAAAAAAAATATTTCTAAGACCTGCGGATTCTTCCTCCCATTGTTTGCGACAAACCCCATCTCCGATCATGTCAATTTGTATTCGCTTATCTCCTCTTTCTTCCAAAATTCGAGCAGAATCCACTATTGTTTTTCCGTCGTAGCTATGCCCAAATGTTGATACAAATACGCACCGCAATTGTTTTTTGCTGCAAAACTTAATCGGCAAAGAACTAGTTCTGTTACTCTTATTTGTCTTATAGGCGTGATGAAAAACTCTATCCCTGTCTTCTTGTGTGCGTTTAGCGTATCGCAATCCCCAAGTAAGGTTCTCTTGGCTGTTAGCTAATATTCCAGCAGCCGCTCTAGTGCAGTGACGAATTTTTTTTCGATAATAGCAAAGAAATGGGTACAATGCCCACCGAGCTTTAGCGGGAACATACTGACAAAAAATATCTGGCCAGAGATCGCGAATGTCCAAAACAAATGGAATCGAAAGAGATTTGGAATAATTACATGCGGCTTCACACAACTCTGGGGAAGGATATGATGAAACGATTAGGTTTGGGCGAGGTATGTTTTTTAGTTTTCGCAAAAAGTCTTCACTAATTTTCTGGTGATGCCACAGTCGAGAAAGTGATATATTTTGAGCGTATCCAGGCCCATCTAAAAACACTAACGAGAGGTTTTCATTGATTTCAACAATAGAATCTGATAAGCCGCGCTCAGACTTTGAGATATGATCGAAACGGCTGGTAAACCAGTAAATGCTATAACCTTTTTCTGCCAGTAAATTAGCCAGAAGCCCCGTGCGCATGAGTCGAGGATTAGTGTCAATAGGCAAAATCTCCGCACATTGTGTGAGCCAAATGGTTTTCCCATTATTGCTCGGGTTATTCATGATCGCAATACTGACCAAGGTGGAATTTCACATTTGACTCACTGTATTCTTAATGTTGACCATAATCCTGTGCCAGACTATGCTGGTTTTGTCTAGTTTTTATTGTGAGACATCAAATGAAGTTATAGTTCAAGATTTAGAAATTTCGCTTGAAATAGGTGCTTTTCGTTGTCGCAGCGTTTATTGAGGCTGTTCACTTTCCAAAATGAATTATCTGATATTGTTAACAGTTGTGACAGTTATTTCTTCGGTTTTGACGTTCCTTGTTTGGAAGCGTTGCAGGGAGTTTTCTTTTATTGTCGGGTTTGGACTAATTTACTTTTTTTCTCTTTATGGCGCGTGGTTTATTGTTCTTGACGAACTTGCTGGGAAAGGGGAACGGGCATATCTGTATTTGTACGATCGTATCATCGAACTGCGTCTTGATGCCAGCTACTTCCAGACATTACTATACTACAGTCTTTTCCTGCTGATTGTGCAAGCAAGTGTATATTTTTTTCTAAAGGACAACAAAAATACACAGCCTGTCATATCTAAACCGTTATTTTATCTTCGGACCCACTATGTATTAATATTAGGAGCTGGTGCAGTACTATTGAGCATGCTTATCATCAAGGAGCAACTTGCCGAAGCTCTAGCCGCACATTCGTCAGCGTACTATTCTACTCGCGTGAGAACACCGCTTTTTACGTTACATCAAATTTTAAATCGCGTAGCTATTTTCCCCGCTGCCATTGGCCTGAGTGTGTTAATTACAGGAAAATCGGGACGTTTTATAGTTTGCCGTAGCTCTCCTATTCTTAAGGTTAGTTATGTTATGTTTGTGATAGGCATATATGGATACATGGTTATGCTTGGTAACAAAAATGAATTGCTAGTTGCATCGTTAGCAGCTTTTCTATTTTTCATTGCAAATTCAACTAAAATATCTCCCCGAAAACTAATAGGTTTTGGCGTTGTCGTTATTGCTATGGTGTCTGCGATAGATGGCTTTCGAGCTCTTTCGCCAACAGAGTATTTTCATAGTGTGCAGGACCTTTCATTTCTGTGGCGTGCGTCAACTGCCTTCGTGCGCAGCAACGAAGCAATCGGAGCGCATATGTCGCTTTATGCAGCACTTTCTTTAGATGTTCCTTTGACTTACGGTTATAGCTTATATAGCTTTGTTCTTTCTTTTATCCCTCGGCTATTTTGGCCCGATCGACCAGGCGACATTTACGAGTACTATGCATCAGAAGTGAATGTCGTTCCGGGCCAGGGATATGCGATACATCACGCTGCCGGGTGGTACCTAAATTTTGGAATTTGGGGGGTAGTTTTTGGCGCGTTATTATTAGGCTATATTTGGGTGAAATTATACGATAACTTTCGCAATATTAGTTTATTGTCGTGTAAAGGCAGGGCGGGCTTTCTTTTGAAAGTGTTATCTCCTTGGTTTTTCGTCGCTGGAATTGCCCCGCTAATGCGCTGTGGACCAGAGGGGTATAAAGGCGTGATTGTTGATAGTTTTATTATACCTATTTTCACATTATGGTTTGTAACCGGTCGTCTAAAAAGCTTCAATTTAAAGACAAGAAAAGTGACTAAATCAGAGCTGCGATATCACAGCAAGGAAGCGGTTGCTCAGCGTGTCGCCACGTAAATGGGTTGAGACAGGCTAGTCAATCGCAATGCCAAAGTGTTCTTTCAGTAACTCCAAATCAGCTGCAAATAGGTATGAATACTGTTTTCGATTCTCTGATGATAAGGGTGGAAAGGGCTTGTTTGTGCGATTATTCCTGTAAATGGCCTTGCGGAACTTTGCTGGAATAGTTGAAATAGCTATTTTTCTTACATTACGATTTTGCGCGTAAATGTTCTGTAGCCACTGTGCTCGCATTTGGCCTCCCAGATTTCTAGGTTGCAAATCTGGAGTAAAAGAGTCGTCAACCCCAAAGAATTTGAAAACCTTGTGGCACAGAGCAAGAGGTGAGCGCTTAAGGTCTTCAAAGCGCAACACAAGAATCTGATCTTTTGAGAAGGTGTCATAGTACCTCCTTAGCTGAGGGAAGAACATAGCCCTTTGCCTATAAAGAAAATTTGCATAATAGCCGAGTGAATTGCTTGCAAAGTGAGAATCTTGAGATCTACGATCTTCTATTTTTAGAGCTTCATCAAACGAAGTTATTGTTTCTAACCCTTCTCGTTTGTTGTGATTGTAAAACGAGTAAGCCATATCTACAGGATTTCGCAGAAGTATTATGATTTTCGCATTTTTGTCGAATGCATGAATTCTAGTGGGGCTTAAGCTATCATAGAGGTAAGCAGTCGATTTTTCACCGACCATTTTTTCTGAAGCAGTTAGTTTGAAAAGAGCCCTATACTCGTCAATTGAATTAACGCCTGTATAATCAGCAAAAAACGCTGGTTCTATAGAGTCCTCTTCGGACACCATGAAAATCTCAGGATGCTGTTGTAGATAAAACTGCAGGGAACTAGTGCCGCATTTTGCGGCGCCAACGATGAAAAAGTTTGGTTTTGCTTGTCTTTTATTAAGTAGCATATTGCCTAAATACTTGCCGATGAATCGAATAACTTATATGTTTTTATAGAAAGATTGCGCCTAACACAATAAACCATTGCTGTATTCCACACGATTGTCGAAATGGCGGTGGCCATAGCAGCTCCATAAATGCCCCATCTGAGAACAAAAATAATATTTAAGATAATATTAAGCAGAGTTGAAATCAACAATATTAAAGCGGATAGCTTGTGGTATCCTGTCATTATTAGCAAGTGTCCAACCGGGCCAGCAATACCATTGAACATTTGACTGAAACTCAATATTTGTAAGACAATTACTCCTGCAATAAATTCGGTGCCGTAAAGTTCTATTATCTCAGAAGCAAAAAAGAGCACTAATATAAACATAGGAAGTGTAATAGCTATGTTGTAGCGTGACAACTTGGAAACTATTTTTTGGAGTTCGTCTATTTTTCCATCATTGTACAGCCGAGCAAAGTTTGCAGCAAAGCAAAAATTAATTGTGAACAATGGTAATCCCAGTAGACGCGAAATCTGCGATGCCGCGGCATATATGCCAATCTTTTCGGAGTTTTCTAGGAAACCGAGAATGAGTAAATCAGTTTGAGTGTTAATGAGATACATACTGGAGGACAAGCATAAAGGGACGGAGAGTAAGAGGATATTTTTGTAGGTATATGTGTTGGCACCATTATCGTTAGTAACCTCGTGGCGTAAATTGTTACAATACTTGAATATTCGCGTCGCGTAATAACACAGTAAGCTCAAGGCACACAATGCGTATAGCATGAAGTAAATCGAAATATTTTTATTATTGTCTGTATTATTGTTTGTATATGCAAAGATACTAGCCAAAGAGATTAGTAAGAGTATTGGACGAACAATTTGTTCGGGGAATTGTGCAGTGATGTTGGCTCCAAAACCTCGAAGAATGCTTTGAGAGAGCGAGAGGCATGAAGAAAGAAAAGCAATAATAAAGATTACGTATATGTGCGTACTAAATAATGGTGAGACTTCTGAGAAACATTTAGTAATCGCTAGAGCGATGATACAAGTGGCAACAGAGATAAAACTTATAATAAAGTAAGATTTTCGAATAAGGAGTTTTATTGAATTATAGGAACCATCTAGATTGGCAATGCTAACTAATTTGAGAATCGCTGTGTCAACTCCAAGGGAGCTAAAAAGCTGGAACAACGAAATCCATACAAAAACTAGAGATATGTCTCCGAATAATTTTACACCAAACACCCAAGCCAATAGAAGGTTTACGAAATATAACAATGGCAAGTTGAATGCCTTTATCATTAAAGAGACAGAAATTGTTCGAAACATAGTTTTACAAATTGGCTACCAAATTACGCGGTATAGCTGCGCTGTGTAAACAAGCTGTCTCTAGCATTGGTTTTATGTTATTGCTAGCCTGGATTTCTCACCAACTTCGCTACGAGCAAGGCGATAGCACGGTTTTGAACTGAGCCATGGAAAATAAGCATAATAGTAGTAATACGACATGGAGTAAAAGGTAAGTAATGTTTGCCCGTAATACACTTAGCGGAGTTGTACGACGTTTGCAGAATTATTCTTCTGTGAGGAAACTTACACCTTCTATGAGAAAAATCCTCTCAGTCGAGGGACATTTGAATGTTGCTGAAGCGAGTCTTTTGTTTGATTTGGCTTCCAAAGTTAAAGATGGATGTATAGTTGAAGTTGGGAGTTATCGTGGTAGGTCCACCAGTGCATTGGCCTTAGGGTCTCATGCCGGTGGAAGCAATGTGCCAGTGTACGCTATTGACCCCCATGATACTTTTACTGGAGTTTTGGGTGGCAAATATGGCCCTTGGGATAGAGGTGAGTTATTTAATAATCTGCTTAGGTTACATTGTGTTGAAATGGTGCGTGTGATTGGCCTCCGTTCTGAAATCATTTCGCCTGGATGGGTTGAGCCGATTGGTTTACTGTGGCTCGATGGTGATCATACTTACGAAGGGGTAAAAAGCGATTTCGAATGCTGGGAGAAATTTGTCCTGGATAGTGGACTTATTGTTTTTCATGATTCTATTGATAAGGCTGGAGGGCCCGCTCGTGTTATAGATGGGCTATTGAATACACCAGTGTATAATAAAGTATGTGTAGTTGACCAGACAACTGTCCTTCAAAAACGCTCGGCTGCACGTGTGGTAGGGGAATCATACGCATAGATGAGTCATACTTATGAACGATAGTAATCCACTTAAATCCCATTTAAGTGGTGATTCCGAAAAGCATAAAGTTATTGAAAGGAGCACCTTTGAACGAATGTATGATCGTGGGGAAACGAATAGTAACCCTACCTTGCGTTCAAGGTTTTTGGCAGATAGCGAAAAAGCGTTCGATAAGCGTTTGATTGAAGTAAGTCAAGAAGCCAGATTACTGGAAATTGGGTGTGGTGTCGGTTTGCACTCGATTATGGCTGCAAAAGCTGGCGCACATGTTACTGGAATTGATTTTTCTCCGACTGCAATTGATATTGCCAAGCAAAATGCGCAAAAAGTTGGTGTTGCTAAAAACATTACTTTTTTGGTGATGGACGCAGAGAATCTTGAATTTAATGAAAATTCCTTTGATGTAGTACTGAATCATGAAACGTTTTCGAGTATCGAGTTACAGCGCGTTTTAGCTGGATGTCATCGAGTGCTTGCTCCAGGAGGACAACTCTTGGGAAAAGAGTGTTTGGGGCATAACATGTTCTTCAACCTGAATCGGAGTATTGGTGTTGCAATTGGGCGTCGGACTAAGTGGGCGGCATCTCATATTCTAAAGTTGGAGGATGTCGAGGAAATGAGACATTTATTTAGATTTGTAAAGGTTCAATTTTTCCATCTACTTTCACCTTTCGCCAGTCCACTACAACTACTACCGTCTTGCAAACTTAAATGTTCGTTGATTGATTTTGTTAACTCTACGGATAAGGCTTTGCTTAGAACTCAGCGACTACAAAAGAATGCCTTCAAGGTTATATTTGAGCTGTCAGAGCCACTTGGTAAGTAACATTTATTCTTAATAACAGAAGGTAATTCGAAAATAATGTGCGGAATAACAGGTTTCTTTGACTACACAGGTGAGGAAAATCCGCACGAACTTATCGAAACAATGACTTCCCAGTTAGTCCATAGAGGACCGGATGACAAGAAAGTTTTTCTAAACAATGCCCATAATGTTGGACTTGGTCATACTCGTCTAGCAGTAATTGACCTTGAATGCGGGGCCCAGCCTATGCATTCGGCAAATCAGAGGTACCATATTGTTTTTAATGGTGAAATTTACAATTATCGCTCACTAAGAAATGAGTTAATCAATTGTGGGTTTCAATTCAAAACAAACTCTGATACCGAGGTTATTCTCTGTGCATACGAGAAATGGAAAGAAGATTGTCTTTCGAGATTTCACGGTATGTTTGCATTTGCGATATATGATAAAGAGGAATCTTCCATATTTCTAGGTAGAGATAAAGTAGGAATTAAGCCAATCTATTATCATTTTGGCGCTAAAGGTTTTTATTTTGCATCTGAGTTAAAATCTCTTCTTTCCGTAAGACATTTGCCACGACGTATTAATCGCGAAGCTCTGTACGACTATTTTGTTTTCGGTTATCCACTTACACCAAAAACTCTTTTTGAGGACGTTTTTGAACTAAAGCCCGGAAGTTGGCTTTTGTGCAAAAACGGAAATATCGCAGTAGAGAAATACTGGCAATGGTGTCGAGAAGAGGAGGAAATAACAGAAGAGGATGCTTTAAGTGAAAGCGAGAGAACATTAACGGAAGCAGTAAGTGAACATCTTGTCTCAGATGTACCGGTAGGTGCGTTTCTCAGTGGTGGAATTGATTCTTCTCTTTTAGTGGCAATTATAGCAAAGAAGCTAGGTATTAAACTACAAACGTTTTCAGTTCGTTTTGCAGATCAGCTTTACGACGAATCAGTTTATTCGAGACTAGTTGCGTCTGATGTCAAAACCAACCACACGGAGATAGAAATAAAGCCTGTACACAACGGTTTTGAGCTAGCTAATTTTGTGATGGACCAATTTGACCAACCTTTTGCCGATTCTTCCGCAATTCCAACATATTTAATTTCGAAAGAAGGTCGAAAACATGTGAAAGTAATGATTGGGGGAGATGGTGGAGATGAAATGTTTGGCGGCTATCCTCGATTTCGACATTTTGATTTGGCTAAGACAATCGGCCATACGCCGAATCAGTTAATAGAAATGGCCAAAAGGATCTCTTATCCTCTTAAATGGCTATCCTCAGACCATTATCGAGGGATAAGAAAGCTTTTGCGATCTGCGAATTCGACTGATTCCAAGAGGCTTTTGGAAATGACCTGTTATCATATGCCATTTGCTTTAAATACCGTTTTGCATGAGATGCCGGCTAACCTGGAACATTATAGTTCTTCCTTGTCTAATAGCATTGTTCCTAGTGGAAGTGATGGAGGTGAGCTTATCGATTTTACGATTAACTTTTCCCTTCCTGGAGATTATTTGAAAAAGGTAGATTTCATGAGTAGTGCCTGTGGCCTTGAAGTAAGGGTTCCTTTTCTAGGTAGTAATGTATTAGATTTAGCGGCACGACTTCCACGTAAAAGGAAGTATAGTTATTTGAGAAGTAAAATTCTTTTGCGACAGTTGGCTGATAAATACTTACCAAAAGAGATTGCGAATGGAAAGAAATGTGGGTTTAGTATTCCAATTGATTCCTGGTTGGGGAAGGAAGGGAGAAAGCAGCTTGGGGATGTGCTTTGTTCACCTAGGGCGAATATCAATAATCTTGTAGATGGGAATTACTCTAAAAACCTATTGAATGGATTTATTACACAAGAATGGGACAAAACGGTAACGAGTCGGTTCATGCTTTATCAACGAGTTTACATGCTGTGGAGTTTGGAACGATGGTTGGAAAAATGGAAACCTTCTTTGTGAACGAAAGTTTACGCACATGAAACAGCGCGTTTTAGAGGTTATCCCTGGGCTTGAGCATGGCAATGGGATGATTTTTGCCAAGCGGCAAGTCGATTCGTTAGAAAGGAGCGGGGTTGATGTATGTAGGTTCTTTCTTTCTTCACGAACATCGCCGTTAGAGGTTTTCTCAGAATTTCGCCGGTTCAGAAAAGTCATTAGGGATTTTGAACCTGATGTTATTCACTCCCAGTTTGGAACCGTAACGGCTCTTTTTTGTGCCCTCAGTTCATTAAAACCTTTAGTGATAACTTTTCGAGGGAGTGATCTCAACCACAGCCCCAGTGATGGGGTCATGAGAAGTTTTCTGCAAATATTATTTTCTCAGTTATCTTGCCTACGAGCAAGGCAAGTTATCTGTGTAAGCGCCGCCTTAACGGAGAAGCTATGGTTTGGCTGTGGTAAGGCCCATGTTGCTTCAAATGGGATTAACTTATCTACTTTTAAGCTGATATCTAAAGACAAAGCAAGGGAACGCTTGGATTGGGATTTGACAGAAAAGGTTGTTCTTTTTAACGCGGGGCGTAACCCTGATGTAAAAAGACTATCTCTTGCTCGTGATGCTGTGCACGTGGCTTTGAAGAATTTGAAAAACGATCCCTTGGAAAATGACAACTCGTTTCGCTTTGAAGTATTAGATGGCTCTATTCATGAAAACGATATTCCTCTCTATTTGAATGCTGCTGATTGTCTACTCGTCACCAGTAGGCATGAAGGGTCACCTAATATTGTTAAAGAGGCTCTTGCTTCAAATTTGCCAATCGTTTCTGTGGATGTTGGTGATATAAGAGAGCGAATTCAAGGAGTTTTCCCCTCACAGATTGTGGAAGCAATCCCAGAGCGAATTGCAGAAGGTTTAATCGGTTGTCTCAACGAAAACCAGCGTTCTAATGGCCGGGTAACAATTAAGAATGAACTGAGCGAAGAAGTCGTAGCCAAGAAAATAATTGGCATATTAGAAGCTGCTCAAACTCCCTATTTTTAGAACTGCTGGTGCTTCAAGCAATCAACTATCTTGTTCACTACGTGACTGACATCATCTTTTGTTGCTATGCAATGAACATCTGGATTTGGCGGTGGCTCACATAGAGATTTATCTACCGCAAAGTCTGGCGGTGCTTCGACAAACACTTCGAGAAAAGAATTTTCACCTATAATTTGGCGTGCGCATTCGCGTTCCGATAAATAAGGTGAGTAAATAGTACAAATTACTATCAGACCGGAGTCAGTAAATAATCCAGCCACTCCAGATGCGTGGCGAATATTATCTAGGCGTTTCGTTTCGGTGAGGCATAGATTGTTGTTAAGTGCTTTTTTCAAATTTTCTTCATCGAGGACATAACTATAGAAGCCCATATCGAAAAGACGTTTTTCGAGTGTATAAGCTAAGGTTGATTTTGTAGCGCTGTGGGGAACTGTAAGCCATATAACGACGGGACGCTGGTTGTTGAATATGCGATGACGTTCTTCTGTGGTAATAAAGCTATGTCGTGTCTTAGAAAACGAATCTTCCGGTATGTTTTGACGTTTTAGTTCAATACTATTATTAGGCTCTCGGTCGAGAATCATAGCGGCACCAACCGTAGCATTTGTTTGATTGTCAATTAATATGAAGCATCCAGTCGCTCGATTCTTGCTGTAGGCGTCGTATGCAAGTGGCCTTTGAAGTTTAAATTCGACGCGGCCAATGTCATTAAGCTCTAACTGAGTGGCATCTTCTCTTCGAAGATTGCTAACATTCATGCGATATCGCAAGTTTCCAACAACCGCAGGTACGATATTCGTCGTTTGTTTAATGAGAAAACGACTTCCCGAGCTCAATGGTTTTTCCGTCATCCAAACGACCATCGCCTCGAAGGTACTGTCAGATTTTGGCACATTATTCACATGAACAAGCATATTTCCGCGACTAATATCTAGTTCATCGTCTAATGTTACCGTTACAGCCATAGGTGGGTGGGCCTCTAGCAGATTGTCTTCATATGTTACAATCGATTTAACTTTTGAGCATTTACCAGAAGGAAGAACCATTACCCGATCGCCAGCTCTCATTAGACCCGAAACAATCGTGCCACAATATCCACGAAAATCTTGATGAGGTCGTTGAACATATTGTATTGGAAAACGTAAATCTATAAAGTTCCTGTCGCTAGCGATGTGTATAGTTTCAAGATAATGAAGTAACGCCCCACCGGTATACCAGGACATTTTTTTGCTTATTCCTACAACATTATCACCTTGAGTTGCTGAGACAGGAATGAAATGTAAATCGCTCAACTCTAACCGAGCAGCAAAATCAGAAAAGTCCTCTTTAATTGCCAAAAATACTTGCTCATTGTAATCAACAAGATCCATCTTGTTAATTGCTACTACGATGTGCCGAATTCCAAGAAGAGTTGCTATAATACTGTGTCGTTTTGACTGTGGAAGGACTCCCTTCCTAGCATCAATAAGAATGATGGCTAAGTCGGCTGCAGATGCTCCGGTAACCATGTTGCGAGTGTATTGCTCATGCCCAGGAGTATCAGCTAGTATAAATTTTCGATGAGTAGTAGAAAAATAACGATATGCTACGTCTATCGTTATCCCTTGTTCTCTTTCGGCCTTCAAACCGTCTAGTAAAAGCGCGTAATCTAGACTAGCTCCCTCGGAATTCCCTTGTTTTTTGGAGTCCCTCTTTAGACTCTCGAAATGATCTTCATGCACAATGTTAGCATCATTAAGCAGTCTACCTATGAGTGTCGATTTACCATCATCGACGCTGCCAGCGGTAATGAAACGGAGTAAATCCTTTTGCCTATGGTCATTTTGCTTGAGCGCGAGCGTCATCAAAAATATCCTTCGCGCTTCTTGTCTTCCATTGAACCCTCCGAATCGTGATCGATTATACGAGTTGCGCGTTCGGAGTGTCGCGCAAGAGTCAGTTCGTCTATGATTTTGTCTACGGTATCGGCCTGAGAGCGAATTGCTCCCGTACATGGGGAACAACCAAGTGAACGAAAACGACAAAGCAATGTAGTGGGGGCTTCTCCGTCTAAAAGCTCGACAGGACCTTCTAAAGGAATAAGTTGACCTTCACGAATAACCATTTTACGTTCTTTAGCAAAATACATTGGCACTACCGGAATATTTTCCGCTCGTATATAATGCCATATATCCAATTCTGTCCAGTCTGATAATGGAAAAACGCGAATAGTCTCTCCTTTGTTGTGAAGACCATTATAAATGTTCCAGAGTTCAGGGCGTTGGTTTTTAGGATTCCATTGTCCATGTTGATCGCGAAAGGAGTAGACACGTTCCTTCGCCCTTGATTTTTCTTCATCTCGCCGTGCTCCACCAAATGCGGCATCGTACCCCCCAAGTTTGATAGCATCCAATAGAGCCGTAGTTTTAAGTAAGCCACAACATTTTTGGGTTCCTAGATCAAACGGATTCGCCCGTGCTTTAATAGCGTCTTCGTTGGTATAAATCTCTAATCTTGCCCCTATCTCTTTAATAAAGCGATCGCGAAATTCATACATTTCCCGAAATTTGAAAGTAGTGTCAATATGCAGAAGCGGAAATGGTATGTTGCCTGGATAGAAGGCTTTTTTTGCCAATTGAAGCATAACAGATGAGTCTTTTCCGATTGAATAAAGCATAACCGGGTTCTCAAATTCGGCTAGGACCTCACGCATAATATGGATACTTTCCGCTTCTAATTGTTTAAGATGCGAGAGAGAGTAATTTCTCATAACATTCGTAATGCTTTATCGATATTTTTTGGGTCAGGGGTAAATAGCATTTGGTTGAGATAGTCAGTAGTAACTTCTATGCATGCAGACACGCTTTTTTGCGAAGTGTCGAAAGTTAGTTCTGGGTCTTGTGGTGGTTCATAAGGGGCACTAATGCCTGTGAAGTCCTTCAATATGCCAGATTGAGCTTTACGATAGAGACCTTTAGGGTCTCTATTTTTACATACCTCTAGAGGGGTGCTTAGGTAGATCTCTATAAACTGTGCCCCCTTGGACTCAACAAGCTTTCGAGCTCGAGCTCGATCTTTTCGATAGGGAGAAATAAAGGCAGTTATGACAATAACTCTAGCATCAGCAAAAAGTGACGCGACTTCTCCAAGACGTCGAATATTTTCAGTACGATCTTCAGCAGAAAAACTTAAATCGCTGTTTAGGCCCTGACGTACATTGTCCCCATCAAGCACATATGACAAATAACCGGACGAGAGAAGCTGTTGTTCAAGGCTAAGCGCTATGGTTGACTTACCCGATGCACTTAAACCAGTAAGCCATATAACACAACCTCGTTGTTGACTCTTGCGTATAAGTGCGATTTTGGAGGCTTGACTATGCTTTCCACTTTCAATTAGGTTCCATCCTCGCTCATGGAGGAAATAAAGAATTATTTTGGCAATAACTTCTGCTCCACCCACTGTGGCCGCTACTGCTATTTCTCCAGTAAAATAAAAAACAATGGCAATAGTAGTTAAAGTTGCAAGAAATCGCCATGAAATTGTTTTAGCAATGGTGCGTAAACGTGATTCAGTATACATACTAGTACATGTTCGGTAGTTGACAACATAGTAAACTAAATACGTATTTAGTCGACAATTGAAGGCGCTAATAGCCTACATACTAGCCGCACCGTGATACCTAAGCAAGGGGGGATCGACACTTCCCTAAAGGACACTAGCCCTGCTGTTCGCTGTTTGAGGCTCACATGCTAACGGTTCGATTACTTCTTGCTTGATTCCTCTGTATGAAGCAAATCCCCAGTTTGTTGGCTCAACGTTCGTGAATTGCGCTTTTTTTAGCCACGAGAATACTTCGTAACTCTCGTGAGCAGATTGATATGACGGAGTAACGCTATCAAAAGTATCCAATAACGACCAACTACGGTCTGGAAGATTTATAAACGGAAAGAACACTCGGAGCGCCTTTCCCAGTGTTGGCAATACTGTAGCAATTGGCCTGATTAAAAGCACCGTAAGGTATGCATACAATAACGGCGGGTAGTGTCCGAACACTGGCCATAATGCGCCAAACAATTTGCGCCATAAACTTACCGTAATGAAGTCGTAATATCCTCCTTTCCCATACACGGCTACTCCAAACCATCCGCCACTACGTAACACATTGCATGCTTGATTTATCCCTGCTTCCGGATCAGGTGTGTGGTGCAGTACGCCTATTGAGAAAGCTCCATCTATTATGCCTAGTTTCAGTGGAAGATTTAGGGCGTCCGCTTGGCATATACACACGTCGGGATTGTTTTTGAAATTTTTCGCGGCGACCTCAACTGCGCTACTATAGTCAATTCCAATCACACGAGCCCCTTTGGAGTGTGCTACATCAATAAATCGCCCTGGGCCACAACCGATATCAACCACGACCTGATTTTTGATATTTCCATTGATAGCAGTTATTTTCTCCCACATTGTTCGAGTATGCCCTTGCATCGGCTTTCCGACGTTTTCTGACTCGAACTGTAATCGAGGCCATCTGTGCCACTGGTACCCAAAACTTTTAGTATAATTATCCGATTCGAATGGTACGAAGCGAGGTATACCTCTTACAATAGGATACTTATTTGTCGAAGACTTCAGAAATCCACTCTCTACATAATCTCCGTTGCTTTCATATGCTTCCAATTCCAATGACTCGTTTGTCTCAGGATCGATAAAGTATTTAACAAAAGAAGTATGCATTTTTGTTTGTATCCCATTTGCTATTGTGCCTACAGCTTCAGTGGATAGCACAAGATAGCTAGAATTAACAAGAACAGATAACACAGGCTAAAGAGTCGGCGTATTTACGCTCGAGAAAACATACCTGCTAGGATCATTAAACCTACAGATAAAATAGCGAGCTTTCGAGTTTGTTTCGAAATAATTTCATCGGACACCGTTTCTTCAAGAAACGACGTTGCGAGCTTTGGTACAAATACCATGGTAAGCACCGATACCATAAGACCTCTAGGTATATACCCAAGGAAACTAAGAATCGCCGCAGTAAATACGCCAATTGTTAACAAGGTACTATAAAGACGAGCAATTGAGCCTGGCCTCTTTAGAACACTATCTACTTTCGTTCTAGCGATAGACCGCTTCCAGCCAAATTTATCCAGCAATGAGGCATAACCTGAAATAACAGATGCAGCAAGAAATGTGCCGGGGACAAAGCCAAGAATGAAAGTAGCTGCGTGAATTTCATTTGTCTGGCTAAATACACCAAGTATAATTAGTAATGAAGTGAAAGTTACAATCAATCCAACGTGCATTATTAAGTCTCTTGGTCGCTTAATAAGGTGAAAAGAAAGTAATCCGACTAATGACATGCACAAAAAAAGAGTTTCTGTCGCGACTACATTTTGACTTGTGTAGAAAAACGAAGCTAAGGCACCAAGCCCTGCAAACAGGCTAAAGAGTTTTTGTGCGCTGTGTTTCTTAAAAGACTCTGCCTGTTGTACCGCGGGCTTCTTAACGTTTTTTTGCAACTCTGCAAGTGTAGAAGCTATCTCGAGAGGAGGGGTCTCATTGTCGAGTATCCTCGAATTTCGACCAAAGTAATGACTCGCAATCAAGCAAACTAAGATCAAAACAAAATTGAACATCTGTGGTGGTTCTGCTCCACTTCCTGTAATGCTTCCAATAATAAGAGGGGAGAATAGGAGTGAAGTAAAAAGAGGGTCTTCGCTGTAGACCGCTTTTTCTATTGGAGGTTTTGGTGCAGAAGGCTTGTTTTGCTCTTGTTTACGAGTCTTCTTTCTGTTCTTTGCGGACATAAATAAGGTTTTTAAGCGTTAACGCGATGTAATTCCTCATTGAGCTGGACCACCGTCTTGTTTCGAAGAACCTCAATCGTGCCAGTGAGAGAATTGCGACGAAATAGTAAATTTGGTGTTTCTGCTAACTCAATCGCTTTAAGTTCCCTTTCCGAAACCATAGCATCATCTAATAAAGCAACTTTAGAACCGGCCGTAATGTAGAGACCCGACTCAATAATACAATTGTCTCCCAGTGGAATACCAACTCCAGCGTTTGCTCCGATTAAGCAGTTCTTTCCAATACTGATAATTACGTTATTACCACCCGAAAGTGTGCCCATTATAGAACAACCTCCACCGAGATCCGTTCCGCTACCAACAAAAACTCCCGCAGAGATTCTGCCCTCCACCATATTTGGACCTTCACACCCGGCATTAAAATTGACAAATCCCTCGTGCATAACTGTCGTACCTGGACCTAAATACGCTCCAAGTCTCACTCTTGCTCCATCCGCAATGCGCACGTCGTTAAGAGCTACGTAATTTGTCATTCTAGGGAATTTGTCTATAGAGAATACCTCGAGTGCTCTTCCGGCAAACCTGGCGTCTGCCTGAGCATCTTCCAAATCAGAGATATCTATCGGACCCTCCGAAGTCCATGCAACATTTGGCAATACCCCAAATATGCCATCTAGATTGAGTTCCCTAGGTCTAGCGAGTCTTTTGGAAATTAAGGTGAGTTTTAAATATACCTCTTGCGTAGAGGAACAAGGGAGATCCTCATCGATAAACGTAGCGATTACCTTTTCATTCGCCGTCATGAGTTTATTAAGCGTTGTAATAACAGAACGGTCCAATTGGTCTGAGCGAAGTGAGACTAATTGGTTTATGGTTTTCTTAATTTTATCACTCGGAAAAGAAACGCTAGTGTTGCCCGAGATGTACTTAAGGACTTCGGCTAAGTGACTCCCCGCAGCGCACTGAGTTTTGTAACCCACTATAGGGTAATACACATCTAATATTTGACCACGTGGACTTGTCCGCGCAATTCCAATTCCCCAAGCTAGTGGAGGTCTTCTATCGTTTGAGCTGTTATTCTGCTGATAATTTACCATAGGATTTTATTTTAATTTGCGGGTTTCAGCTAATTGACGCGCTTTTTTCGCATCATCATCAGAGAGCTGAAAGCGGGTTTTCATTTGATTAGCAAAACGGCTTTCAAATTTTTCAATCTTACCATCTGCAATAACTACCGACCAAATCATTGCTAGGATTTTCGTTCGTTGTGAGGTATCGAAATTGTCGTTAATGGCCTTGACGAATTCGTCAATTTTATCACTTTGTTCTCGAACCTTATCGGAGATTTCTAGTAGCTCAGAGGCCTCATCTTCAGTGAGACCAAACTGTTTTTCCATCGTGCGAAATATTGTATGCACCTCTTCTGGCGCATAATCCTCATCAGAACCAGACATCTCTAAAAGAATCACACCAGTGGCGATGTGCAAGTCCCTATCAGTCGGTTTCCCGGATTTATCGACATGTAGGCCAGTTTCACCTTTAAAGAAATCTTTGACGCGTTTAAACATTTCATAACCTCAAGTGATTGCGAAGGATATTAACAAAAAGGAAACTACTATAACACGACGGTTGCGTTAGAGCTAGTAAGCTTCGGTCCTCGCAATTTCTGGGGCACCAACCTTGGCTCAAACTCCCTACTTTTAGAACTGGCATTCTACGGATGAGTTTGACTTATGCACACTTATATGATATCCGCTCTACGTTACAAATGTCGATGGCAGCTATCGTGATGAGCAAATGTCATTGTATTTGTTGTTCATTCATTAAGTGCCTTTTAGTAGAAGCAAATGTGCCTAGGACGTTCGATGTCTAAAGGCTTTTTATCTAAGTATGCTACCCCCTCATGTTTCTATTATAGTAACGACTAATGTCATTCAAGGCGAACTTGCGGATTTAGATAAGAATCGCAAGTTGTTAATATAACAGTTTTTTAAACACTTAATAAGTCTTTGCTACATCGGCGAGTAAGCAATCCTATGGTGGTTCTTCTTCGCGATGGTAGTATTAATACTAATTGAAATGTTAGTCGTTTTATTTCTATCTTAGGCATTTTAAGATTCGTTAGAGTTAGCGAATCATATATTGCCACTTTTTCTTTTCTTAAAGGGGGTTTTAATGAATGTTTTAATTCGAGTGGCTACTGTAATTTTGGCGGGAGTCTGGTTTGTGAAACAATGGTTGACGGGCTTGTTGAATCGTTGGAAGTTATATTCCAACGAGAGCGACGATTGTGTAAGCATTAGGTGTTGCGCAAGCTCGCAAGCCAAAGCCACTGGTTTTTTTGATCTTGCGCTTGACGCGCTGAGATCCGTCGAAGATTATTTGGGGAAATTCGCCTCTACTGAAGTTTGCATTTGGAGAGCAAAGAGATTTTGTGTGTCGGATACTTACGACCTACTAGAAGATACCCAGATATTTGAGGCAAAGCAAGAGGGAAGTAGTGGTAGTGTAGTTATAACTGGTGGACCCATGAAACTAACGAATGAACTGGTATCAGGCGGCTGTGCCGTAAGGGATACCATATTTATAGAGCATGGGAGCTCAAAAAAGATTCGGAGGGAAGTAGTATACTTCCTTATTCAAGTGAGACTCGTCTCAGTCCTCCATCAGGCTGGACAAGGTCAGAGCATAGGAAAACCAGATAAAATAAATTTGGCAGATGGGATCGCATGGTACTATCTATTAGGCGAGAGCAAAAAACCTGCTATTTTTGTAGAGCTTCTAAGGCTACGAGGTGTGAATGCTATGCAGAAAGTCATAAACTGGAGCATCGTGTATGCGACTGCGGAAAAGCGGAAGATACATCCTTTGGAACAAATTGTCGCGGACCCCTCAAAGCTTATGTCTGTGAGGGAAGCAGTGCGATTTGTATTATGTAGTTGAAGCAAAGATCCCCGTTACTGAGTTACTGATGGCACACAAACGCCATCAGTAACAATCTGTGAAGGTTATTCCCAACAACTTGCGATTTTATAAGTAAGTAATGTTTCCTATGTTTGGCCCTCGTTCGGGACCACTTTCAAACTACAAGCCCATAGGCCCCTAAAATCATTAAGAAAAAAGTGCTTCCTAAGTAAAACTATAAAGAAATGTTTGTTTTCTTCCGATAGTGAATCATACCTCAAAATCCTTTAAATGGGGTTGTTTTAATGTCGCGCAAACATTTGCGCGCATAGTGGTAACACGCTGGCTAAGGAAGACTGGCGTATAGTGGTAATAGTAGTGACTCATGGCGGGTAGTATAAGTTTTTCAGGGATTGGAAGTGGTATCGATGGGGCTAGTGTAGCAAGCTCTGTCTTTGATCAGCTGACACTTCAGAATGCTCCACGACATAAGCAAATCGACAGCCTGACCCGTGAGAACGATTCACTTTCTCAATTAAACACTCTTCTTCTCGCTCTAGCAGATAAAGTTAGTGGCATCACAAGTGCCGATGGTGGTGCTGGTGGTTTGACTGCGAGCAGTTCAAATACGGACGTTGCAACAGCCGTAACAGATAGTTCCGCCCTTGAAGGCTCATTTTCATTGACGGTATCATCGCTAGCAGGCTCCGCTACGGGTTCATTTGACCGAACCTTTGACTCGAGTACTGAATTTGTCATTAGTGACCCAGCAAGTGCAGGCGCTATACAGTTTGACGTAGGCACTGGCGATAGTGCAACCTCATTTAACGTAAACGTTGATGAATTTACCACTGCCGAGGATGTGGTGAATGATATTAATGCCAATTCGGGAGGTGCTGTTACAGCAAGTCTTGTAAATACGGGCACCGAGAGTAATCCAAGTTACAAAATTGCATTTAACACTACCTCGATCGGAACAGAAGAAGGAACGCTCAGTATAAGTACTGATAACCCACTTCTAAACGATAGTTCTGCATTGAGCTCAACTACCTTAGTTCAGGCTCAAAATGCTGTATTTAGCATAAGTGGGGTAGGGCAGAGTGAGAGGACATCGAATACGGTCAGTGATTTGCTACAAGGGGTGACGTTAGATCTATCTCAAGTGGGAACCACCGTTATCAATGTCTCTGAAAACGCTAGTGCAAGTAGCACACAGCTAGAGGGTTTTGTTTCAGCGTTTAATTCACTTGCAGAGTATATCAACGCCGAGGATTCGGTGAGTGTTACTACTAAGGACGGCGGAACTGTCAATACTTACGGCACACTCGCAAAATCTAACATAGATGATAGCGCTCTTACCGCTATTCGCACTGCTATCTCCAGTGCAACCTCAGATGGAACAGCACTAGCTTCCTTAGGAATAGCTACTGAGCGAGATGGTACTCTCTCATTTGATGCCGACAAATTTGCAGAAGCATTTAATCAAAACTCAGGTGGAGCAGTTGGAGCATTGACTGATTTAGCTGACCGGATTGGAGGTGTAGGTGGTGTAGTTCATAATTTTACTGGCTTTGGTTTAGCTATTGACAATGCTATCGAAGCTAACGAAAGCGAAATAAGTAGTTTGAATGCAACTATTGACCGTGTTGAAACAAGTGCTCAGGCGCGACAGGAGTCAGTCTTGAAACAGTTTCAAACTTTGGAAGGACTACTAGCACAGTTAAATAATGATTCAAATGTGATTGCAGGGTTACTGCAATTTTAGATAGGTCGCGATGCGATAATCAAGGAGGACTCGCGCATGGCATTAATTCAATTTTCAGGTCTCGCTTCAGGGATTGATTCAGCGGCATTGATAGATGCTATTGTTGAGGCCCGAGAGACATCCAACGTACACAGACGTGCAGAGATAGAATTACTCGAGAACACGAACGATTCTCTTGAAGAGCTAAACACGAAAATTATTGCGTTAAATGACTTAGTCGATCAATTTCGCACCATTAATGGTGGAGGTGTGAAGAAAAAAGGAACGAGTTCCGATCCAACCGTATCCACCGCTGTGGCTGGTTCGGATGCTGTTAATGCATCTTATGACATAACCGTAAATGCAGTTGCCGATGCTGGCACGGGCTCTTTACAATCAACTGGCACATATGCATCCACTAGTGATGTATTTTCGGCTTCATCTGGAACGCTGACCATTACGGCTGGATTAGCCGGAGAGGCGGTTGATATTACGGCTGCAGTTACTGGAGGCGCTACTACAATTCAGGAAGTGGTTACTTCACTCAATGCGGATTCCGATTCCAGTGGGCGATTTGTCGCAAGTCTAATAAATGTTGGTTCAACTGCGAGCCCAGACTATCAGATCGTGCTCAACACCTTAGAACTAGGAACAGACAAGGGAAATATTGTAATCGATAATGCAAGTTTTGCCGACACAACTACTGCATTAGACCAGGCGACAGATGCTAATTTTAGCCTTTCGGGCATTAGTGGAACAATTACACGCGCTACGAATTCAGTAAGCGATGTGATTAATGGAGTTACACTGAATCTTCTAAGTGCTGGCAACAGCACTATTAGTGTGGCAAATGATGAGGACTCTACAGCGGACCTAGTCGGAGAAATTGTCGATTCGTATAATGATATTGCCAATTATGTCAGTGATAACGATACCGTTACAAGGGTGGAGGAGAATACAAGTGCAGATAATATATTCGGATCTTTGGCGAAGACGAATGTAGATAACGATTTAATTACTCAATTTCGCTCCAGTCTAGTCAGTGCTAGTTCGACCACTGGAACGATTGTAACCAGTATGTCAGAACTTGGAATTTCTACTAATCGCGACGGCACTCTCTCGTTCGATGTAGAAGAGTTTAAAGACAAGGTCAGTCAGGACTCCGCTGGAGCCGCTGAAGTCTTGACTGATTTTGCTGACAATGTCGCTGGTATTTCGGGGGTATTAGCTCAGTATACTAATTTTAATGGATTCATAGATCTAGCTCAACAATCAAATGACGCTCAAATAGAGAATTTAAATCTAACGATTTCTCAACTTGAACGTAGAACGACGAAGTTACGAGAAAATCTAGAGGGACAATTTGCGCGCCTGGAGTCAGTAACCTCGAAACTTCAAAATACGCAACAAGCCTTAAGTGGAATACTCGCTGGGTTATGATAAGGATCGATTGCCAAGCTACATAACATTGTGTGGTAACCGCCAAAGGGACTTCTACATTGTTCAGATAAATATGTAAGCATTTCAGGGTAATAGCTTTTGGCACATGGTTGCGCCGGTAAATACAGTAACTTATTATTTATTCAGCTAAAGCAAAAGGCTCAAACGTTACGATAGGTATGTATGGGCGTGAAGTTGCGTTCTGCGTCGAATAGTTGAAATTCAAGCGTTATTTACTGTTATACAGGGTAGAAACACGAAATGCACGGAAAAAACGCGTACAAGCAATATACAAATGTTCAAATTTCAACGATTGATAGAGGGCGCCTACTGTTGATGATGTATGACGGTGGGATAAACTTTCTCAAACATGCAAAAAAAGGCTTAGAAGCAAATGATATTGCTAAGTTCTCAAGATTTCTTAGCAAGTCTCAAGCGATAATTGCTGAACTAATAAATACATTAGATTTTGAGAAAGGAGGTCAAATCGCAAGAGAGCTCGACCAACTTTACGATTTTATGCTCTTGTATTTAACCGAAGCTAATCTTCACAAGGATGCACAGAAAGTTCAACGCGTTATTGAACTACTTGAAACTATCGCTAATGCCTATCGCGAAGTAATAGAAAGTGGAAAGTATAAAGAAACTACCGAGACCCAGGCAGCGCCTCCAAAAACCGAGCAAAATAGCTCCTCCCCAAGTAGTAATGAGGAATCCATTAGTCTAAGGCCGAACCCACTTGTTTCATTGTAGGTTCAGACCTCCTGACTTATCGGAAAAAAAGTTGTGCCCAAAATTGATTTCAAACTGTCGTGAGTAATGAATAAGGAATCGCTTCGCTCGCTATTATTTCTAAGAATGAGGGCTCAGCTCCAATCAAAGGAGAGGCTCGCGAGGCGAAAGGTTTTTTTGCAAATAGTAAATATAATTGCAATTCG